>MU827788.1:55938-265938 GCA_029204205.1 Desmophyllum pertusum | reverse complement strand
TTGCATGGTTATGTGATTATGATACTCATTTGAAAATCATATACACATATTGAAAATTACGTACTATATTGTACGTGCACACTGCACATCAAAAATTCCATAAAAATCCAAAAGTAAATGAGATATTACCATTATTTTAAGAATTTGAGCTTATATATTGCAATTTGGAGATATATTTAGTTCAATTAGACATTCGACAGTTTCTCGCAGCCATCAGCCCGGCCTGAGACTACAATGTGTAGGTTGGGCACTGAAAAAAAGAATCATATGTCCCGTTGCGTGACACTGAATAAACAGGCTTCAACATTGCAGATCATTACTAAACATGGCACTGTTTGCCACGATTTATGATTCTCTCAGCTTTGGAAATGTTCTTCTGCTGTTGCTTCTGTTGCTAATGTTGCATTACCTGATGTTGCTCTACGAGTTCAGGAACATGGCGCCTGGTCCGCGTTTTACGGCTCTCCCTATTTTAGGGAATGCGTTCTCCCTGGATTCAAAGGCGGAGAAACTTACCGACACTTTCAAAAGGTCAGTACATTTTCTACAGTGTCATCGAGTTTCCTTGATAGCGGCTGAAGCCATGTTTGCTTACGTTGTAGTCTATAATCTATCAGGCAGTATTCTCTCCTCTTTAAGACCACATCGGTTTGGCCGCGAAACACGACGCACCTGATCAGAAACCGACATTTACTATTTTATTTTAGTCAATTGTAATCGGTTCTACTATTTTCTATTTGTCTCTTGCGAATCAGGAATTTAGAGGTAGAGCAAATATCCCTGAGACCTAAACTACAGCGAAAGTTTTACAAGGCCCCCCTTTTTCGATTTACATGACTGTTATTTACAAGGCCCCCTTTTTCAATTTACATGTCATTTAGAAGGATTTGCAAGGCCCCCTTTTTCAATTTACATGTTATTTACAAGGGTTCCTGAAAGGCCCCTTTTCCGATTTCATGTTATTTACAAGGGTTTCCTGAAAGGCCCCCTTTTTCGATTTACATGATATTTACACGGATTTACAAGGCCTCCTTTTTCAATTTTTTTCAATTTACATGTTATTTACAAGGCCCCCTTTTTCAATTTACATGTTATTTACAAAATATTTACATGTTTGGTTGGCAGTTTGTCCAAAAATTGACATGATTATTCTCAAAGCTTTAGCTAAAGTTTAATTGTTCTTTTAGGATATTCTTTAACAATAGGTTGATTATTTTTAATGATATTTTGTTCTTTATCTTTAATCATTTCTCTAACATTATGTTTTTCTTCTAATAGGAGGTATTGGAATTTCATCTTTACTTTCTTCAATAGTTTTTAAGTTAGATTTAGTTGTTATTTTTTTAGGAAATTTATTTTCATTGAATTTAGTTGGTGGTTCTTCAAATTCAGATTCTTCAATTGTTGAATTAGGTCGTTTTGCTATTTTTTCAAACTTTTTTGACATTACATTTTTGATAATGAAATATTAAGTTTATTTTTTAATATTCATCTTCTTTTTTCAATTTCTTAATCATTTCATTTTAATTTTCATATAATTAAAAATATTATTTTTTTGATTTCTTTCACTCATATATACTATTACTTCATATTTTTATTTTTAAGTACAAACGTAAAAAAGTAACAGTGTCCTATTTCAAAAAACTATATTTAAATTTAAACTGAAAAAAAAAATAGTTTTTTTGAAATAGGACACTTGTTACTTTTTTACGTTTTTACTTAAAAATAAAAATATGAAGTAATAGTATATAGTATGAAAAAATTGGTCCTGTTAAAATTAATAATCAAGAGTTTATAATTAAAGATTTAAATAGTGAAAGTGAAGAACAAAGTGAAAGCGAAGAACAAAGTGAAAGTGAAGAACAAAGTGAAAGTGAAAGTGAAGAGCAAAGTGAAAGTGAAAGCGAAGAGCAAAATGAAGAACAAAGTGAAAGTGAAAGTGAAGAGCAAAGTGAAAGTGAAAGCGAAGAGCAAAGTGAACCGTTAAATTAACTGAGAAAGAACTTACAAGATTAATTGAATCTTTAATATATACTAATTATTTATCACTTAGAGAAATGAAATATCTATTTAGAATTGAATATAATTTATTAAATAAAGATCTTGATGCTATGGCACAATTTTATGAATATGAAAAATTATTTAATTTTATTAGTAAATATTTATAATAAACTAAGTAGTTATTACATTAAATAAATAAAATTGTTATTACATTAAATAAATCAAATACTTATTACATTAATAATCTTATTACATTAATAATTCATATAAATACATATTTAATATATCTATTTAAATTTTTTTTTTTAATTTTATAAATTTTATGATCATAATCATTACTAACAATTGTTTTATATCCACATTCTTTTAATTTTATAAGCATTTTTTCTTGATCATCACTTAACCATCCACCTTTTGGACTTTTAAATTCAATCGCCAATCCTCTATATTTTTTTATTTTGGTTTAAAATTATCAAATCAGGTGTTCCAGTCATATATCCTCGTTTATAAGCTAGATTTCTTTTTTCTTGAGTTGGACTTAAACTTATAAATTCACCCATCGTTATTGCATCTTCATGATATTTATATATATAACAACAGCACGATGTAAGCTATATTCATCATCAAACATTTTATTATGAATTACTGGTGACATTTTTTTTTTTCCATCAAACTATATATTATTATAAAAGAAAATAATTTTTAAAGTAAAATTATGATTAATGATATTCCAATAGTTAAAAAGAAAAATGGTAAACCAATATTAATGAAAAATTTTAAGACGGGCAGGAGTTTTTCAACATTATATATTATTAGTTTAGATATTTTTTTAAATCTTTTAGACTAATCCATGTATTGAATTATTTTGGATAACTAGACCATGATACTAAAGCTAATCCTCGCTTGTGATCACGTTTGATTACTTTATCAATTCTGAATCTCTTGGTTAGTTTTTTTGTAATTCTTGTTCATAGAATGATCCTTTAATTTCTTCATTATTCAAATATTTTAATTTATATGTAATTGGTGTTGTTAGTTCTATTTTATCAATAATAAATATTTCTTCAGTCCAATTAGGAGTATAACCTTTATCAAACACCTTTCTTTTATATTTTGATATTCTAACTCGATCATTAACTTTAAATTTTATTTTATTTTTACATTTTTTAAATTCTCATATAAATTGAAATAAACTAATCCTTCATTATCTTTATTAACTTGTTTAGGTTTCATTTTAATTGAACTATGTTTTGTATTATTATATTTATTAATTAAATCATCTAAAATATTATGCCAAACAGTATTATTTTGAATTGTAAATTGTTTATACATTTTATTTTTAAAGTTCTATTAAATCGTTCAATAACAACAGCTTTACCTTCATTAAAAGTTGAATACATATTAATAGCATTCTTTTCTAACCAATCTTTGAAAGTGTTGTTATAAAATTCAGATCCAGATGTTTTGGGTGTCGCTGAAGTCTTTTAAAAGCATCAGTAATTGATGCTCCTGTTTTATATTTTAGTGGAATAGCCCAGGCATATTTACTAAAACCATCAATAATAGTTAAAATATATTTAAATCCTTTATTCATTTACTTAATTTTTGCATTTCAACCAAATCTGCACTCCATATATCATCAATATCATTAACAATAACTTTTCTTGTTTTAAATTTTCTTATGATTGGTTTATGTAATTCATTGGCTAATTGAACCCAATCATTATTCAACGCCTTTTCCCGTTTTTTGGCGGCTTTGCTACACCTGACTTCGTTCCAAGTCCAACTTTATGTTTTGTTTTAATAGCATTTCTAGCTAAATAATGACCCCATTGTCTTTGTTTAAAAGGAATAGCATCTAATGATTTTACCATTTTTTTTATCAGCTTTATGTTTGCACTTTATATCATTTTTACAAACAGAATAATCAACATCATGTTGCATACTAACAGCATCAGTTCGACCAGTTGGTTTTTCATATATTTCCAATATATTACCAGCATTATCCCATTTTAATTGTTTTTCCAAAGGATTACCAGGACCTGTATATTTATGACCAGGTAATACAAATCCTTTTTTAGGAGCAACTTTTAAAATAGCTTTATGAATATCTAACCTTTTCCACACCTTCCGAAGGGAGAAGACTTTGGTGTTCCTTTTTGTAATAATCAACATTATCTTTTACACCTTTGAATGCTTGCCCTGCTAATATTTTAGCTGCTGTTGTAAAACCAGGTGTTGGAGTAACAACTTTTGACATAATATAAGCAGCTTTATCAACATTTGATGGACCTTTATATCGTGCTAAAGCTCCCCCTTGTTGTTTCCTAACAAATCTTGTTTTAGTTATTCCACATTCTACACATTTACATTTCATCATATTTCTTCCATTTTTAGTTTTTACAAATTTGTCTGAACCTTTAACACATTCAATGGAGTCGACCAAATTATGCCAATCTCTTCGTAGGTCACATTGAAAATCAACTTTTAAATCAATATACCGGACCTAAACCAGAACTTTTCGGCCGTTTACATCGACGACTGCTTTGGCGCCGCTTCTTGCACTAAAGACGAACTCAACCAATTGATTACATTTGTTAACTCATTTCATCCAGCCCTTAAATTTACGTGGGAAATTTCTGAATCTTCAATCGCTTTTTTAGACATCAATGTTTCTATTAGTGGCAACGGCCTATCAACTAGTGTTCACTACAAACCAACGGACTCCCACAGCTATTTACTTCATTCATCTTCTCACCCACCGCATGTTAAAAAACTCCATCCCTTATTCTCAATTCCTTAGACTTCGACGCTTATGTAGCGATGACTCTGACTTCACAGCCAAGTCAGACGAAATGTGCAAATTTTTTCAAAGACCGCAATTATGCCGACTCCGCCGTCATTACAGGACGAGACCGCGCGCTACAAACCGACCACAAACCGCGCTACAAACGTCACAAAGGCCAAGGGAAGAGAGAATTCCATTTACACTTACCTACCACCCACAAAACTACGCCGTGAAAAACATAATTTTAACTAACTTCAAACTACTCCAAGACGACCCGGAAACAGGCATAATTTTTTCACAACCACCACCTGTTTCCTTCAAACGAGACAAGAATCTCGGCAACTTTTTAGTTAAAAAGTTCTCTTAAAACCGACGAACAACCAGGTTCTTTCAAATGCTCGCGCGCGCGATGCAACACCTGTCCCTTCATTCACAACACTGTCAACATCTCAGGTGCAAAACGCTCAATCAAAATCACCGATCGTTTTGACTGCACATCCACTAATGTAATCTACTGCATAACTTGCACTCTGTGCAAAATGCTTTACATTGGAGAGACAGGAAGAAGACTAGGAGATCGCTTCCGCGAACATTTGAGAGACGTTAAAAACAACGATAGAGATGCCTCTAAACCTGTGTCTAAACATTTTAATCTCCCCGGTCATTCGTTTGAAAACATGATTGTTTGCGGCCTTTCCCTTCATCAAGGTAACACTGAAAGTCGTAAAACTTCAGAACACAAATTTATCTTTCAAATCGGCACCTTGGCACCCCATGGGATCAACAAACGCTTCTCGTTTAACTAACTAATTTATTCATGCATTCTCCGTTACCATGCTCCCTCCAATCACGGAACTCCTTATACTCTAGTATATAAACACACACAACCCACAATCCTCCACTTTGCTCCGACGAAGGGCTAACGCTCGAAACGTCAGCTTTTAGAAATTCGCTACGGCGGTTAATTTACCTTTATCAACTCTGAGTTGATAATCAACATAGTGTTTCACTTGCCCGCCGACGCAGCACCACAGTTTCATTAGAAACTAATCACTTTTTAACACATTCAGTTTTGTTTCTTTTGTTTCACACAATAAGTTTTCATATATAGTAACTGTGTATAATTCGTAAAGAAGATTAAAAATAGTAGCTTTTGAGATTAAAAAAGCTTCCCTGGCCTTACGTATTGAGTCTCTGTTAGAAAAAATATTTTCTAACAGAGACTCAATACGTAAGGCCAGGGAAGCTTTTTTAATCTCAAAAGCTAGAACACTTGAACCCCATGGCCTTAACATCCGCGAAGAAAGATATTAGATATTTAGTTTCCCTACATTATTATATTCTATTGTTTTACTGTCAATCTATGTTATCTCTCTGACGTATTTCCGTTATTACGCAAAAACTGTTAGTAGCTACTATATAACACGTATATCAATGTAAAATTTCCTCATTGTACCTGAAGAAGACTGGTTTGGCCAGTCGAAATATAGTACTTAAAAAACTTAAAAATCTACGTTGTATCGGTCTCTGCTTCTACAGTATATTCTGAATTAGAGACGTTTGTATGGAATTTGGGCGGCCTTTGACAGCTCACAGCCTGGTTACTATGTAATGTAACATACCCAAACTTGGTGAACTTACTCATTTTCATGCGATCTTTCTGGTGATGGGATTAATTTTTAAATATGACGTAATTTGAACAATAGGTAAACTAGTGCCCAGTCCCTTTTTGAACTTCGGAACGGGCAACTTGGGGTGGTTTTCTAGAAATAAGGTTCATAAACCACCACCACCACCAAAAGGTCCCAAAGAAATGTATTTGAGAAATTGTCTTCTCTTATTAGTCGCCGGCTTAACTGATGAGCGATTCACAGATTGGTCATGATGGCTAAGATCAGATCAATCCCCTTTGGATATCACTGTATCCAGCCAATGTATTTCTTTGTCTGAAATTTCGGCTGTGGTATCGGTATCAAGCTTTCGATGCAAAAGTCATTTCTCTTAAACATTTTAAACATTTGACACCAATAAGATCCATTTTTCCGTACTGGCAGAGCATTTATAGGACGCATATCATTTGACATTTATAATAATTTCCCTTAACTTTTAAACTATATTTCCCTTAATTATTATTATTATCAACGTCTCTTCATTTCGCAGTTGTGAGCCCATTTTGCTTCGTTGTTGATTAAACACCAATTATATATTAATCTAAACTCTCATAGACTTTTTAAAACCATGTATTGTTTGCATGAGGACAAACGCGCGCGCCATTTTATATTTTTTACTTGAAATAAAAAATACTGATTGAGACGGGGGTGCAGTCTGCTAGGAAAATAACTAGTCTCACTAACTGGTTGCCAAGTTCCACGAATAATAGAAACGGGGAAATCTTAAATACGGGTGCATTCGGATAAGAGCAACTCACTATTGCATGGACTTGATATTTGCCTGATAGAAAAATTTGCAAGGTTTTTTGTTTGTGTTCAGGCTGATCACACAAGCTTTCTCTTGATAATTCTCATTGTCATGTTCAGCGTTATTTGACATATTGTAACGACACATTAAAAAACACTCATGCATTTACTATTTAGCGTATATGTTCTAATCTTTTGTGGTAGGGTAGGGAAAATCACATATTTTCGTCTGAAATAGGGTAAGGGTTTCAAGAAGCGTGCCGCACACCGCACCCAAATTTTTCGTGAGTACCCTCCCCTCCCGGATGTTGTTGCAGTGAGACTGTGGGAAGCCGAACTGATTCGGTGCACTACGGTAGACAAGGTTGTTTTGTTGGCCACGATCGGCATTGCATAAGCTATAATTAAGACAAGAAAACCACATTAATTCATTTCATACAATAATTTTGTCGTTGGGTACCCCGGTTGTTTTCAATTACATTCGAGAGTACAGTGAACTCTTTCTAAGACGGACCGGCACAAACTGCCCGTCTTAGAGAGGTGTCCGCTTATAGAGAGTTTAGATACAGTAACATGACTGAAAAATGGCGTGCAGGGACCAACACCAAGTGTCCGTACTACAGAGGTGTCCGTCTTATAGAGGTGTCCGTTAAGAGAGGCGTGACTATGAAATTTTAATTGAATTGTGTTGACGGACGGCTTATTTAATTAGCTAATGACAGTTTTGTAGTTTTACGTAATAAAAGGCGCAGCATCCGTGAAAGCTTTTTAACCAAGAAAGCAATTAAACTTTATTTGCCCGGTTTTAAGTTATTTATTAACTTCTTGTTTTGTTCGTATTTTTAAAGATCAAAGGATATACATGATACCTGATAGTGTTCAAAGTGAGCAAAATGGATGGAGAGAAGCCTTTTGAGTGCAAACCAGTGTGGGAAGTGTTTTAATCATGCAGGTAACCTAAAGCGACATAAAAGAATACACACAGCCGGAGAAGCCGTTTGAGTGCAGCCAGTGTGGGAAGTGTTTTAATCATGCAGGGAACCTAAAGCAACATAAAAGAATACACACAGGAGCGGAGAAGCCGTTTGAGTGCAACCAGTGTGGGAAGCGTTTTAATGATGCATGGGCCTAAAGCGACACACAAGAAGAATACACACAGGAGAGAAGCCTTTTGAATGCAACCAGTGTGGCAAGTGTTTTAATAATGCAAGGATCCTGATGAGCAACATATATTAATAATACACACAGGAGAGAAGCCTTTTGAATGCAACCAGTGTGGCAAGTGCTGATGAAGCAACATATATTAATAATACACACAGGAGAGAAGCCTTTTGAATGCAACCAGTGTGGGAAGTGTTTTAGTAGTGCAGGGCATCTAAAGCAACATGAAAGAATACACACAGGAGAGAAACCTTTTGAGTGCAACCAGTGTGGGAAGCGTTTCTATAATGTAGGGCATCTAAAGCAACATGAAAGAATGCACACAGGAGAGAAGCCTTTTGAGTGCAACCAGTGTGGGAAGTGTTTATATAATGTAGGGCATCTAAAGCAACATGAAAGAATACACACAGGAGAGAAGCCTTTTGAGTGCAGCCAGTGTGGGAAGCGTTTCAATGATGCAGGGAACCTAAAGAAACATAAAATAATGCACACAGTAGAGAAGCCTTTCGAATGCAACCAGTGTGGGAAGTGTTTTAGTAGGGCAGGGCATCTAAAGCAACATAAAATAATACACACAGGAGAGAAGCCTTTTGAGTGCAACCGGTGTAGGAAGTATTTTTAATCATACAGGGAACCTAAAGAAACATAAAATAATACACACAGGAGGAGAAGCCTTTCGAATTCAATCAGTGTGGGAAGTGTTTTAGTAGTGCAGGGCATCTAAAGCGACATAAAAGAATATACACAGGAGAGAAGCCTTTTGAGTGCAACCAGTGTGGTAAGTTCTTTAGTAACACAGGAAATCTACGGAGACACAAAAAGACGCACATCAGGGAAGGGATTTGTAAGAACGAGAACGAGGAGCATAATAATACCTTCAGTATCTGTGAACTTTTAGGCAATCTTAAAGAAATCAAACTGGAAAACTGTTGATATGATCAATATAAGATTACGTTATAAGATAAAACTGCCTGGATACCAGAGACTGTCAACCAAGCAATTTATGAAGGGCGGCGAGTGTTGTACCAAAGAGTAGAACCTACATTTTATATACATATGTAGTAGAGTATCCATGACCATAGTGACCACTGCTGGCTATGATCTGACAGAGTAAAATATAATGAAAATAATGGTACTTCCGTTTCAGTTATTTTTTCTATGATAATAATTTCATTGGGCATTGTGACGTATTTTGCGGGCTAAAATGGAGAATTCAACGGGCTGAAATATATTTTAGCCTGCTGCTCTGAGCCAATCAGAAACAAGAAAATAACGTAACCATCCAATCAGAACTGGAAACCATTTAACTGTTCGCGCCAAGCGCCATTTGACTCGGAGCACGCGAACCGCTGCCATGCCATCTTGAACTGCAAAGCTATTGTTTTCTAGCTTTATAACGACACAATGGCCGAAAAACCTAACGAAGAAGCAAATTCCCAGTCTTCCTAGTTTGTTTCGTCACGCAACGCGTGACGACACAAATAACGGCTGCGTAGGAGACTACAGTCTTCCTAGCTAGATGAAGTGGACTTACGGAAACTCGAAGAAGAATCCATACACTGTGGCGAAGTGAATGTAAGTTTGTCGTCGTTGAGCAAAACCCGCTACATTCAGGCAAAATATTATTATATTCCAAATTGCCACAGTAATTGCACTATTAATTTTACACTTCTGACTATTTCTTTGCTGTTCATGGAATTCTGTAATGTTTCCTTTCTAGAGAACTTTGGAGCAAAGATTGTTTCGACAAATTTTGAAGTGAACGTTTACAATGAAATAAACGTCGACGCGACACCAGTAGACGCTTACTGTTTTTGATTCCTTTTCTAAATGCCCTCTGAAATTATTATAATAGTAATACAGTTGATGTTCTTGGGCGTAAAAATGTTTTTGGCCCTTCTCTGGTTCATTTTAGCCCTCGCCTGCGGCTTCGGCTAAAATGAACCTGAGTCGGGCCAAAAATATTTTTACGCCCAAGAACATCAACTCCATTGTTACCAGAATACTTAACAATTATTCGCCGAAGCTTCGTCTCGGTAAATATTCACCAATATTCACTTCGCCTTCGGCGAATAATTGTTTTAGTCTAATTTATTAAGGTGAATATAAAGAACTACAAATTACGAGCTAAAACATGAAAAACAACACACGCAAGTGCTCGCCATATTACCGTAGTTACATATAAAATTAAGCAGTAAAATACACAAAAGAACACTACGAAAAAGACATTCATCAGGTACCTTTGTTTAATCGTTGCTGATTTCATGAGCAGAAGTAGTTATCTTCCTGAAATAAGTAGCTTTAGGTCGGAAGAGAAGCAAATTTCAGTCACTCCATCCGACACAAACACCGTGGGCCGCCCTTGTTCGCCACGCAACAACCTTTGTTTTTGGCGAGTTTTAAATGCGTTAAAATTATTTCTTGAAAAGGCTTTCCGTCCAAACGTCTTGGTAGTCATTTACCTAGACTTGCCACGACGAAGTCGCGAAAGCGAGCGACGAAGTCGCGAAAGCGAGCGACGAAGTCGCGAGACGAGCGGCGAACGCCGCGAGAAGTCGACTTGTTCCGCCTGCATGAGTTCGAATTTAATTTGCATATTTCTTGGCGCGAAAGGGACGTGACGTCATTGTTCACGGCCGCCCGCTCCCTGGATCGCGTACACCGATGATTTTAATAACTCCAACAAAAACTGTACTCGTCTGTCTCCCAATTCAAAAGGATCAGCTTGTATTTTGTGTGTGGAAAGTATTTCTGATCCAAATAATCGACAAATCTCAAGCGTGTGAATAATTTGGAGATTCTCGTTGATTAAATCGTGTGGTGCGAACATCACACAACGATCAAACAGAAACGTCGAACTATAAAAGCTCGCTCAAATCACAAATTGATGCAAGAAATGTGACCTTCGCGTCAAGCGTACAGCATCTCTGCTAAACACATTTGTAGTCTTGTAGAAGCTACAATAGTATCTGGAATAGGACACACGATATTCGGTATTTCAAACGACATACCTTGCATAAAACAGCTTTTATAATAATCAAACAGCTGGGCCGGCCCGGCTTTACAGTACATGCAAGAAATCAACTTCATACACGGAATATTTCAGAGCCTAAAAATTTGCTAGAATTAACATACTCAAAGGTTCAAATCTACTTGAAAATCCTCCTCATAATAAAACATATATCGCCCGTAAGAAACATGGTATCAATCAAATATAGATTGTACTCGTTAGAACAAAAATATAAAAGGTTTCAAAGTTTCACACTGGTAGAGATTGTGCGGCCTGTCACCCGTTGCTATTTCCTACTACGACTCCTTTTTCACTTGATCCGTCATCAACGAAACTAAAGGTGAAATTACAAGGCAGACTGTTTCAACCATATACGACACTTGCGCTTCGCCATGTTTACAGAAATCCAGAACGAACGGCGCGATGTGGAATGCAAGACTCTTTCCTGAACCAGTCGGCGCAACCATCAACACATCTCGTCCATTATGTAAGCTTCCACTACTTTTCGTTGGTTGTCTTTTATATCTTCAAACCCAAGCTTGCTAGCTTAACCCAAAACTAATCGCTTCTCGAACATCCATGTTTTAATATTCACGACGAGCGAACAAAGGTCAGGTTTTCGGGAATATGACGTAACCCAATTTAGCTCTCTCTCTGATTGGATAGCAGTGTTGCCACACCTCTGACACACCCCCGACCAAAAAGCTGGTCGGTAAAAAATGGCGCGCAGCAGGCTGGAAAAGTCCGTTTTCCGACTGACTGACAAAATTACCAAAACGCGAAAAACGGACTTTGAGAAAGTCTATCATTTACCTAAATTCCCAATGCTTTGAATATCCTGAACTTGGAGTGATGTCTTTAGAATAAACGAAAATTTCGTTCAAAACGAGTCGCCATCTTTACTTGCCAGCACAACAAAATTCATGTGGCCTAGCAACCAGCAACCATGCCTTGAAATCCTATATTCACCGCCTCGCGTGGTGAATATAGCGTCAGATGCCGAATTTTTCGACCAATCAGCTAGTCGGATTCTTTATATTCACCTTAGTAAATTAGACTAAAACTGGATATTGGATTTCTAGCTTTTTGATTGGTTGAACGGAGACAGGTTCTAAATTCTGATCTAGATCCTGATCACAATTATTACAACACAATTATAAATAACATTAATGCTTGTGATTATCATGATGAAGATACTTTTAAACAAGTGACAAGGGATTCTACAAATACAGATTTCTCAATGTTGCATCTAAATATTCGAAGCATGCTGAATACGTTTGATTATTTCAAAGCCTACTTAGATTCTTTGGAACATGAATTCTCGGTTATCTGAAACCTGGCTAAATTGCAGTAATATAAATGATTTTCCATTAGTAAATTATCATAACATAGGAATGGTTAGGACGAACAAACAAGGAGGTGGAGTAAGTTTATATATTAATAAATCCTACCAGTTTAGAGAACGAGTTGATCTTGCTATGAATATCGAAGATGTAATAGAATCACAAGTCACTGAATTGACGACTGAACCAAATAACATCATTATTGGTATCATTATAGACCTCCAAAATGATAAGCTTGATAAATTCAAGGAATGCCTTGCTGAGCTATTGCAAAAATTAGATTTGCAAAACAAAAGTGAAAACTGTGCTTCAGTACCATTTTTATTTACAAAGTAATTCTAGAACATCAAAAAAAGAAATCAACCAAATTCTTGAAAGAGGAACAAATTATGGTCTAGGTCTGTTCTAGTGCATTTTGGAAACGAAAATGCGAGAAATTGAAAAAAAGTTAGCCTAACATTTTTTTCAAATTGCGATCCATTCCGACCCAGTTTCTATGGCCAGAGACACTTATTGACAGTTTTAGTACACTAGGATGGTAATTTATAACAAAATTTGATCATTATTTTTAGTTTTCTGTTAATACAAAAACGTTGTGAAAGGACATCAAATCCCCGTGATACTGCCCCTTTAATGGGAGATTTTAATCTTGATCTTTTGAAAATTGATGGAAACCAGCACATCAAGGATTTTACAAATATGACGTTTTCTTCAACGTTTTACCCATTGTTTTCAAGGCCAACAAGAATAACTAATTATAGTGCAACGCTAATTGATAACATATTTGTTAACAAAATTGAAGAGAACTATAAATAAAATATTTGCTCGCGAATAGAATGTTTATGTCTTTCCTCGGCTCATTATGTTTTAGTTGTATTACGAGAGGGACTGGTTTGGGGTAGGATCCAATGAGTATAGGTGCATACCCCCTCTGTGGACATTGCTTGTCATATGACCAGCAAAGTCACATGCGTGGCATTCATCTCGGGTCAGCTTGGTGTCAAGACGTGCTTTGGTTATTCCCTCCTCCTCCCCTAACCAAGTCCTCATAATTTAATATCTATGGTACTAATTATTTTATTCGCCAATTTGGCGTTTGTGGTGCCCTCACCTTTACTGGGCCACATGATTTATCAATCATTTTTTATATGAATTTTGATATGAAAATAAATCCGGCTATGAGCCTGTGCTCATAGCCATATTAGTCCATTGTTGTCTTGTTTATTGCCCAGTAAACATAGCGCAGGCCAGGCAGCACTTTGGGGTTTTTCATGGGGAAAGAGGAAAGACATAAATGTGGTATTATATTTACAGATCTTTCAGATCATTTACCAGTGTTCCTAACAACGGGTAATTTACAGAGGCCGAAGAGTAATAATGCTATCAATATCAAATATAGGTTAATTAATGATAAAACCATAAATCATTTATGCCAAGACTTAGAATGCGAAGATTGGAATGACATTTACAGAAAAGCAGATGTACAAAATGCTTATGTCTGACCACTTTTATGAAAAAACGTTTTCAGTTGTATGACAAAAATATACCATTAACCAGAAACAAAATATATGGAGATGGTCAGAAAGTACCATGGATAACAAAAGGAATTCTAAAATCACGAAAAAATAAAAAATGGAAACTAATAAATGAAGTCATAAACAAAAGCAAATTAAATCCTGAACAACCAGATTGCTTTATAGGAAATGAAACCTTTCTAACTGATCCTACTGAAATAGGCAATAAATTCAATGAATACTTTGTTAATGTTGGGCCAAATTTAGCAGCCAAATACTGAAAATACCGGACAGTGATGTAAAACGTTTCAACTTTTTTAGGTGAGAGATCTATGGATTCAATTTTCTTGGATGCAGTTGCAGAGAATGAAGTAGAATTTGAAATAAGTCAGCTGAATGGAAACAAGTCATGTGGTCATGATGAAATACCACCTTTTATTTATAATTAGTTAACATATATAACCAGTCGTATTTTCTCTCTGGTATTATTCCTTATGACGCTAAAGTTGCACTTGTCACTCCAGTATTCAAAGCAAACAATAAAGAATAATTTTCTAATTATAGACCCATCTCTGTTCTCCCATGTTTCAGTAAAATATTAGATAAAATAATGTACAAAAGAATATACTTTTAAAAATACTTAAATACTTAAATATCTTGACCAGAAAAACGCAGGGAAAAAATTGGCTGTTGACATTGCACACTCCTCCCCCAGAAAGAGGATTTTGTAGGGCCCACGCTATTGTGTGAATCGTCCAATGAGAAAGCAGCTATGATATCAAAATTTGCATCGCTAACACATGCCGCAGCAAGGTCCAAGGATTCTTCAGAGAAGTTGACGCTGGAAAGGATGTGAAAGTCGGCATTGTTTCGCTATGTATTTATATAATAACTATCGAGGCATTCGAATTTGAGGCTTTGGGGGCGAAAATGGGAAACTTTGAAAATTACAGCTCATTCAATGAAAACAGGTCGGCCTCGTGCGTCACTCGCACGGCTGAACTGTGCAGCCTTTCGAATCTTTTAATAAAAGGTTGGATTATTCTCGTCGTAGAACAAAGCTAAAACGGAAATGCAATATAAGTATAATTAAACAATAAATATTTCATAATTTGGGATCATTTTATTAATTTTCAGTCGTTTCTAAAGCTTTCGCTACCTGTGGTATAATCTGGAAACTTCAGTAACAGTCTACAGTCGAACCTCCGCTAGTAGGCGGACACCTCTCGTAAACGGAGACTCCCGCCCATCCACTGCAACTTGAACCCTTCGCAATCATGCATCCGTTCTGGAAATCGAACGAATTCCGCCAAAGCCTTTGGCGGAATTCGGTTCGATTTCCAAAACGGATGGTTACGCAAGAAAAAACCTGTTGAACTTTTGGTGCAAAATCAGTGCCAAATTAGGCTCATACACCGAACATTCTTCCACATTCATTTCTTGGCTTCCTTAAAGGTTAGTTCAAAAATGTTTCAGCTGATAGAAAGCCGCATAAAAAGCCGAAGATAGCAAGAAAAGAAATAGCCTGCGTGCAGACGTCTCCTATTTCCTTGCTTTACGACCCTTTTCCGCGTGAAGCAAGGAAATATATATATAAGAGACGTCTGCACGCAGGCTAGAAAAGAAAGGGAGAGAAAGAAGTAAAGAAAAGAGAGAATGAAAGAAATCAGAACGGAAAAACGTTTTTTTTTTTAAGTTCACAATAACGGAAAAAGCTTGAGCCAAAGATAATTTAAACGATTTCACTCAGAAACGATACAAACATGTTGCCTGCGTTCACATATACGGATTTTTAACATAGGAAACGCAAAATTTGGCCAAAAAACACCCTCAAAACCACTGTTTTAACCCCAAAACGCGTTTTTTCGGTCATTTTTTTCAGGAGTGCAAGGGTTAAGGATGGTGAAATCACAGGCACTGACGCATTTTATTCATATTATTAAATTTTTTCACCCAATACTTGGTACCAATACTTTGTAGTGACTCATACGCCCACAATATGAATTACACCTTCCTTCACATAATTCCGCTTTTAAAGCAGCCTACTCACAAATTGGGTGGGTACATTTCCTGAACACGAGATGTACCCTAATCTGGTTACGAAATTCTGGTTTTCTGATTGAATTTCAATTTTTTCCATTTTCAATCACACACACACACAAATCAGAATAAACGAATGATGAGGGTCTGATGGAAATGCCGAGACCGCATACGGACCGCACCCATGGGGTCTCTGCTTCACTCCGATTTCTCAGTTATCTAGCATGAAGCAGCTATTCCCCCTCCCCCTCCCACCAGTATTTTGTCAGCTTTCCCAGGAGCGGCAAAACTTATTTTGAATCCAGTTGAGTGCTCATTCATACTCCTACCTTCCCCAAGAACACAACACAAGCACCAGTTAATTAATTTCTCAGTATTTATTAGTAAACATCCCTTAATTTATAAAATATTAATATTTTATAATACAATACAGTGGAATCCCGATTACTCGAACCTCCCAGGGAAATAAAAATTGGTTCGAGAAATCGGGAGTCAAAATATCGGGGTAAAATTACAGTGAAACGAATCCAAGGGAAACGACTGTGATTAGAGTTATCGGGGGTTTGAGAAATTCTAAGACAAAACTAGTTCTCGTCATATTTTTTTCCGGCTTAGTACCGGAATAATTCTAACGGTAGTCATTTTAGATTTCAACACCCTAAGCGCTACCAAACCACGAATTTTAAGGGATGGACCATTTTATTTTGAGGTGGGGGGGGGAGGGGGGGGGGGGGGGGGGGTTGTGTAATTACCCAAAAAAAATTCCTGCACAAGCAAAAGTAGAGAAAAAAAAATCGTGCAAAGCGAGTTCACTCATTCACTCGCAAGCAAAGGGTGAAAAAAATTTTCGTGCACAAACTCAAGACTCAAAATAAAATGGTCCATCCCTAACCTCTAAAAGGTAGGAAAATCATCCCCGTCACTTTTATATGAAAGTCCCTACGGGGATTAGGGAAATCGGCGAGATTCCACTGTATAAAAGGCTGAAATTTGTTCAATAAAAACACCAATTATTTAAAATATTTTTGAAATATACTTTAAAAAACTGAAACCAAACGTTTTCGACTTAGTTGTACTCTATTTCATTTCCGATGCGCGAGGAATTAATTGATTTTAACACAATGAGTGAAATCTAGTCAAATATACAGCTGTTTCGAGAAAGGTTGTCGTAAAAAGCGCACGCGACAATCCCGAAAGGTATCGTGGGTAGTTTTAAGTTCACGGTTCCTTGACTTCAGCATTTCAGAAAAATCTGAGAAAATGGCACGAGACGCCATGGACGTATGTTTGCGAGTGCTAAAAGAAAGCAACAAAGTAGGTTCGACAGCTACAGTGTCAGGAACGTAACCTTGCTGATTATTTCCCAGATTACCTTTCGGGATTGTCGCGTGTCGCGTGCGCTTTTTTCCGACAACCTTTCTCGAAACAGCTGTATAGCTGCACGAATTCCATGCACCACTTAATAACTTAAACTAAAATATTTTTAAATATATTTTAAAATCTGATTTGAAGCAAAAACTCACAGACAAATCTTTGTAACTCATCATCATGGTCAGAAAATTAATTACTGAAATCATGGAACCCCTCAGCACTAGTTGAGGTATTTAATATTTTAGGATAGGACCGGGGCCCCAGTTATAAACTTACAAACGGCACCCATACTGAGTTAAAACCGTTTTGCTCAAGACTCGAACAAATCTTCGATGTACTTGAGACTTATCAGTATCTCGGCATATTCCAATTCGTCTAGCTCCACGCGGATTTCTCGCCTCACAAACCTCTTGTACGGCATATCGGCGGCCAGGTAACAGGGGTTGGTGTGGACGTTCTTCAATTCTGTTTAACTGGCGAGGAAGAGCTGTCCCGCCTCTGGTGACCTGCTGTAATGGCGGTGGCTGTATTATTTGTCTGTGTGGCCTTTCATGTCTTCTTCGCGGCGGTGCCCCATTTCTTGATTTCGTTGCGGCATCCTCTGTTCAACGTACTCCTTGGTAGCCGTGCGACTGTTGTCTCCTCTTCTGCCTTGACCCTGGTTGTGTGAGGGGTAGCCTTGGACGTTTGCTTGACTGGGTGACTGATAGCTAGCTTGTTGTTGTGATCTACAGCCTGGACTGTTGGCTAGGCTGTGTTGATAGATTGATTGGTAGTGTGAACAGCCTCGAGTGTCTCTTAGCCGTGTGTCTGCTGGTTCGCTTTTCTTTTCTGCCCCTTGAACTTGGTTGTGTGAGGAAAAGCCTTGAGCGTTTACTTGGCTGGGTGACTGATAGCTTGTTTGGTGTTGTGATCTACAGCCTGGATTGTTGGCTAGTGTTGGCAGATGAATTGCTTTGTTGTGCGAACACCCTCGACGGTCTCTTCGCAGTTCCTTTGCCATCTCTTTTCTGTAAATTTTTCTCTCGCCTTGTCGTGGTGGGCTCATTTCATCGTACGCCGATCTGTTTAACTTGGTGGCCTGAGAGCAGTTATCTCCTTTCGTACAGACCTGTTGTTTTTGTGATGGCTCAAACAGGTTGTGATCCTCCAAAGTGAAATATTCCTCGTCCGATGAACTCTCCGAATCATCGCTCTCCCTGAACTCCGTTATTTTTTCCGGCAACATTAGAAAATCGCGGACAGTTTCTGTTCTCCGCAGCAGTATAATTGCAAAGATTTTCTTCCATCTCGTGCGAATAAGAAATTTGCGCCCCGTAGACTTTGGTAGAACGTCGGGTTTGTGTCGAGCGTAATAACGGGTCTCTGCCGGTTTCGATGGCGTTTGTTCGTTGCTCGACTGACGTCTGTACCGTAGAGGCGCGCGTCAGTATTCGGCTATAACATGGATTCTCTTCGAATTCGTCATTTTGTTTCCACATCAACTCTCTTTTCTTCTTGAAAAAGTCGCTCAACTCTAGCATGGACAGTGCCTCGTTACGTGCTCGCATATTTTCCCGTAATGCCGGCGGCTTGTTCTATATATACGACTGATTATCTAACTAGACGAGAGCTACGTACGTGTAAATGTATAAGTAGCGTGAGTGATCAGACCGGCGAAACAGAAAAACTGCGAAATAACATAACCGAACACAACACGAAAATCGTTACCGAAATTTCATTGAGAGTAATTTTGTAATATTGTTTTTCACTCTGATTCTGTTCATTCTTGAAAACAACAATCAATTTTCTCGGAATTAAAATCACAAATAATACCGCACGAAAGAGAGTGCCCTGGGATCTAGCCGGTAAGGCCTCCAAATGGCCCGTATAATTATCATTTACTGCAACAATTGAAAGTGTCAGTTCGGCACGCTCCTCTTTACATTAATTAGTATGTCGGCCTCCTCTGTACATTAGCTGTTTCTCATAATTAATTTTAAAATTAGTGAAACTACCTAATTTTAAAATTATCAGTAATTACACAGGGGCACCCAACGGATCATTTCGGTGAAATATCTGTTCGAAAGGCCTATAATCGCCTCAGATATTCGGTTAGGGAAATGTCATCTCGAACTTTCGTAATATGGGAAAATTAATGCCTTTGTTTTCGGAGAGATAAAAATGTCGTTTTGGGTACAAAAAACGGTCAGCTAGGATTTTCGGAAAGGAAAATTCACATCATAAATTCGGGTAATAAGATTTCAATCCCTAAAATTTTCTGAAGTTTGAAAGTTCAACTAACGTATCCGAACAGATACATTTTTCTTAGCGTTCAGTTAAAAATAAGCCATTAAACTGCACAAAAAGCACAGCTATAACGTAAAAACGACGTTCTGACACCTACAGGAAAATGTTGTCGTTGGGTGCCCCTGATTACAGCAGCCTGTATTCAGCGGCCCTGTTTTAACGGGTCACTCTCTATTTAGCCTGCTAGCAGGCTCACAATTTGGGGAACGCGCGAGCGGCAATGCCTTTTTCCCTTTCGTAAACGGTCGATGCCATTTAGAACGGTCGATGCAATATAGCAGAACAGTCGATGCCCGAGAATAGCCCTCATTAGCCTACTATAGCATATACTTTGAAAATCCCGGTGGTCTGTTATCGCTTCATGTGCGATCGACCCGGGTTTGACCCCAGCTATACCCGCTTTATATTATACTTGTCTTTTTTCTCTTTTTACTTTCATAGAAATTAATCTAAGTGTCTGTAAAATGGCATCGACCGTTTACGAAAGGGAAAATTACAACCGCGAGGGGAACGTGCGAGCCGGCTCGTTCTCTCGCGCGCGGCTATCGCCCCTCGCGCGTTCCCAAAATTCGCGCGCTCCCCCAAATTGTGAGCCTGCTCGCAGGCTACCCTCCATTTAGCGGTCACTAGTGAAAGTCCTGAAAATTGTTTCACTCTACACTGTAAACTTGACCTCTATTAAGACGGTGGTAAACGTGAATTTCAATGAAATTTTAAGAGGTTTAAAGAAGGAATAGAAGAAAGAAAATGATTTTTGGAACACCAACAGACAGTTGATACCCACGCGGGTGCTCCTCCTTTGAGAAAAAACTATTTCTCCCAAAAATCACCCACAAATTTACAAAACACCCCATAACATAGATTCATGTTTTGAGCATAGAGTTTTTGGATTGCTTGAAACGTGAACGAGATATTTCCATTGAACTCATGGTTAAATGGCGGAAAAAATGGCATTCAGATTAACTCCCGCCTTAAGTGATCACCTCTATAAAGCGGATGCGGTTGACCCTTTTGCAAGTCCTAGTGAGCTGCTTTTATTGTTTTATTTAAAAATAGTCACCTTGCCAAATTCACGAGGATAGGTTTGCATTTTCTTGCCAAGGCACATTTAAAATCACGTAAACTGCCTTTCAGTGAAATTATTGTGGAGCCATTATAAATAAAGATATTACTTACTTGCGTACTTACTGTTGCTTTCTTTTATCAATTGAAATTACAGAGTTTTTATTATGTTTTTATTGTTAACATTGTTCGCCAAACCTGTACAGGCGAGCGGTCCGGGCCAGTATGCCATTCCGCGAGAGTGACCGCTTAATACAGGTTTGACTGTACATATAGGGCGGTTTTCAATTGACTGTCCAAAGTAATCCGGAATTGCTTTGATTTTGCTTTACTACACTCTATGACTCTCTCATCTCCACCCCAGAGGCTCGCATGACATTTTAGGAGAAATCCACTGAACCCGGTGAGTGCAGGCGCAAACGACGAGTGAATTGCGGGAAGGCGAGCCTGTGAGCCTCTACGCAGGAAAGAGGCCCTATATGATTGGTTGAAAACTCGCGCCACCATGCAGATGCAAAACCAAAACCAATCCCGACTGGTGACACTTTTATAAATAATTCAATTTAAAAATAAAATAAAACGTAAAAAAAGAATAAAAATAGAGAAAATGTGTCATAGTGTGAACTGGTCACAAGCCTTTGGGCAGAGCCCCTTCACTTTCAGTGTGAAGATAATAAAATAAATATACAGTCGAACCCACCTCTATTAAACGGCCACCTTTTTATTTTTTAAGCAAATATAAGCTATTGCTCGCTTTCAATACTCCTCCGATATCTTTCTGCTTACTTGCATAGGACTTACACATCTGTGAAAGGCTTGTAGACTACGAGCAGTCCCTTTTTTCTCAGGGATCGAGAGGGCGAGCGCGCACGAAGCGCGTGGGGGGTGATTTCCACGCGCTTCACGCGCGCTCGCCCACTCGATGACTGAGAAAAACGAGGGACTGCTCGTAGTCTAAAAGGCTTGTGGGCGCGCGGGGCTTTCGTTTCCTTATAAATTGAGGAAACGTATGAATTCGCCTCTGTTTAAGTCGTATCCAAGTAAACAGAAAGAGATCGAAGGAGTATTGAAAGAGAGCAATATGTTTTTTGTCTTCCACAGGGTAACCCATACGTTCAGAATAGTATAACGTTGATTGTTATGTAAGTCGTGAAAATTAAAAATAACAAGCTTACACACAAGCCAAGTAAAACGTAATTTTATTCACCTGTTTACAAGCGAGCGCTGTGTTTGACAATTCTGCTTCGATCGCTTCGAGTAAACTCGCGGTCACTGGACTCTAAGGCCTATAAAGAGTCAACACACGAACCTGCGTGACGAAAACGTGACTGCCTGATGTAATATTGCATCGTGCTAAGGAAGACGGAGAAATTCTCTTGTGGTTAATTTTCATGTTCAACGAGGGAAAAAATGTGTTTTCGCTCAACGTGAAAATAAATTGTGAATGACATATATGCTGTGGAATTGTGTTAAGAAAAACTATTATGTTTTTGGACCTCAACCAGTAAACGAACTTATAAACCCGGTGGCTCGAACTAGTGTACTTGACTCGAACTTGACTGGAACAGGCTAGAGTCAAGCTCGAGCCACGAGGCGTTCGGAGAGTGGAGGAGCGACGCGAAAAGACGCTCGAAGCAAGAAGAGTGGCGAGTGAATAATGGGCCTGGGGATTGGGTCGATTGGGGAGAGGGGGCGAATCCGAACGGGAACAGGCTAGCTTGACTCGGGCTCGAAGTCTACGACCACACTCGCCTGCAAAAGCGTCCGAAAAACCGGATGCTCTCTCGTAGGCTACGTATGTACTGAGTATCGCCAGTCCGTCCTTAGAGGGAGTGGGGAGATAAGAGAGGGAGAGGAATCCCCCTCCTCTCCCCCCTCCGACAAATCGGCAATGCATAACCCCGACCCAGTCCATCATACAGCCCTTCTTTCCCGCGAATAGCCTGGGCACTAGTGTTTCATCTCTCGTACGATTGTGGTTTGAATTCTTTGGAGCGAATTTTATTGACTCATTTACTCATCGAAGGTAAGAAAAACATTGTAAGGACATCTTTTAACGATACTAGAGTAGAATTTCCGTTCATTGTTTGATTAGTTTCGATTTCGTTTAGAAATCGAACGTATTTATATATTGACTATTCAACAAATAAATAAATAAGCTTAAGCTTAAGCTTTATTTAACAAATAAAGAAGCCAAAACCATGTATTAAACTGTCATAAAACACGACGGGAATTTGAGAACACTATATATTTCTCAAGTGTTCTCAAATTTCCCGTCGTGTTTTATGACAATATAATACATGGTTTTGGCTTCTTTATTTGTTAAATAAAGATGGACGCCTGATGACATAAATCTTGACCTTCTAATATTGTTATGCAATCGGTTGCTTTACTATTCGGTCAGTGTAAAGTGCAGACTACGGACCCTCTAACTATTCTCGTTGGCTGAGAGATTACAGCTAATTCACGTTGTCTGTATATATGACACCCCAATCAATGTATGTTGCCCGAATAGCTCTTGTTACAGATCAGAGATGTCAGTGGTTTGACATGCAAACGAGGCGAAAGGGTTAATCTGACATAACCTGTGTCACATCCGTCATCTCCCCCCTCCAGGGAAAATCGGCGAGAGAGGACAATTTTTTTGATGGGAGGAGGTGGATGTACACAGGCTAATCTGGCATTGTATTGACCCATTAGCCTCGTTTGCATACTTTTGAAAACAAAATAATATTTGACTGCAGGCTCAGCTGTAATAACAGCTATTCCGGACACTTTTGCGTCAGTCAATTCCAGCAGTGCAAATGTTTTCATATCAAAGGGAAAAGAAAACAAGAAAGATGCATACGTTTGTAGTGCATTTACATGTACAGGGCTTATGGTAGGTTGCAGAAGAAAAAAAAAAAATCAAACTTATGCGGGATTTTTTTAGCCAATTATGCGGGAAAAATCGCGAATTATGCGGGGGGGGGGGGGGGGGAATTAAAAAAAAAAAAAAATAGACATGTAAAGAAGTCACGTTTTTCGCGCGGAAAACGTAAAAACAGAGAGTTTTTTTCTATTCCAAATTGTGATTCGCCACTTAGGAAACATTATCTCTAGATTTTCCACCAATAATGAGGCACGTTCTATCGAAATTTAGACAACAGGCCCCCACGGTTTTCAACATAGAACGCCTTGTCATTCCCGTTGTGAATATCGTCCTTTCGATTGCTCAATGTTCGACGATTTGGGAAGGAAATCTACTGTTAACTTTGGATAAATTGGGTAAGAAATAGCGAAAATAGATACCTGTTTTATGATTTTCTACGCATTTCTCCAAATTATGCGGGATAATGAGGGAATTGCCGGATTATGCGGAGGAAGCCAAATTATGCGGGGCCGCATCCGCGCATCCTACCATAAGCCCTGCATGTAAATAATACCTGAATTGATAGCCGTTCGAAATGTGTCAAAGAATCATATTTGCTTATACACATTACTTTTTATAGTTTTTGCTCGCAATATTTGCTGTCTACTCTTCATGTCGGATTGTATCCTGGATAAATTAAATCAATCTATCGCTGGCGTAGCCAGAAAAAATAGAACATGCGAATCTCGCTGACAAATGACAGACAACGTGAAATGACACGGCGTTAAATTACAGTGCGTATCGTAGCCACAAGGTAATACTATTCTCGAGACGTTGCTCTTAGATTTTAGAAAACAAACAGATAGATCAGAAAAATTTTGCATTAACAACACTAGTTGTAGGTTTGGTGAGTGGGAACAGTACACGCGTAAACTTGAGCAGTATATGGGCCCGGGGTGGGGGCATTTGCCTTCTTTTATGGCTGACCATGGGGAATTTAAATGGCTTGCTTGTCCCCACTGTGGGGAATTTGACCAAAATTTTTTCCAAAATGTCACATTGCCCGGGGTTAGGCCAGGGGGGGGGGGGGGGGGGGGGGATGGGCACTGCTGGCATTGACTGACACATTTACGGTCGGGTGCTTTCGCTATTTCTTACTTCATGTTCTTCGGGTTTTTGGGGTTAGTGACTCACCCCATACCCCACTCGGCCAACCCCTATGAGAAGTAGGGGTTGAGTTTTTACTTGAAGAGTATACATGTAGTTTCCATTTTAAACACAGAGCGATCCTATCAAGCGAGACTGAGGTGTTCAGAGTGTCAATCATATTCCGCCTCGTTGGTTAGCGTCGCTGAAAAAAAGCCAGTACATGCATGTATAATGAGCCTCTAAAAATGTGCTACAAAAGGACAGTAAAATAAAACAAATAAACAAAGATTTCACAGATTTTAATTTCTGCAAGTTGATTTCTGTACTTAATATGAAGGGGAATATCTACTTTTGGGGGCCGATGTTTTGAATGTAGAATTCGCAAAGAAGCAATGTATGGAGAGGCGAAATGCTTGGCGCTAAAAGTTTGGCGAGAATTAAAACGAAGAGGTGAAGACGGCACTTGGTGAACTTGCTAGCTAGCATGTTCTGAGAAGTGAGAACAACAGTTGAGTGGGCCTGTAGATCTACATTCGTGGATTCCAAACCCAGCTTGATATGACATGACTCGGTTCAGTTCTTGCTTTTCTCAATTAATAAAGATATACAATTTTGAAATCTTAATAATTAAGATTTCAATATTGTATATCTTTATTAATTGAGAAAAGCAAGAACTGAACCGAGTCATGTCATATCAAGCTGGGTTTGGAATCCACGAATGTATCTTATTGTAGGATTCCCGAGTTTTTGTTCATAAAAGTAATATTTTAGCATTATAGACAGTTTTGGCTGACTGCGGAATTTGAATCGTTAGGTCTGAGTCGTTCAATGTTTCTCAATTCCTGTTCAGATTTATTTTCTTCTACCTTTAAAACTTGTTAAATTAAAATGTTTTGCTCAAAATAAATGGACCAGTTCTTATGAATCAAGCAAAGAATCATCTCCGAAACATTCAATCGTCTCACAAGGTGTTATTTCTTCTGCTATTTGTGATCAATTGAAGCCAACAAAGTGCTGTTTCCTTTCCTTTTTATAATATAGGCTCGCTCCGTGTTTAAAGACGCGTATGTGAGTTTAAACCCCTGAACTACTCACAAATAAATATTTCCACTTGGTGGAAATTAAGTAATTATCCTACCTAACAAAGAAACAAATTTATGTCAGCCAGTGCGGGAATTTAAATCCCGAGTATCTTTATAATATTTCCATAAGGTAAGAGCCCTGGCCAAGGAATTAGACTTTCCATTTCAAAGATGTGTATGTGAGTTTAAACCCCTGAACTGCTCTTGCTAGACAGAAAGGTTGGGTAAAAGTGACATATACCTACGGGAGGTGGGACACCTCATGATGATTACACCACATAGTATAGTATGGCACAAATTAGCCAATATTAGCATGAATTAGCCCAAATAATTTAGAACAAATTTATTAGCACAAATTAGAAATTAGCACTCAGGTTAGCCAACTGTAGCACTCTGGTTAGCCCAAGTTATTAAGTTAGCTATTATATTGGGGTTAGAGATATCCAGAAATATAGAGATATTTGCACAATCGAACCGAAATATTCGAAATCGATAGGTAATAATCAAAATTGTAATCAAATTGAATGGTATGTCAATCATTGCACCCCTATCGAGTAATGCCTTTCAATTCTCTGTGCTGATAAATACAATTTTACCTTTGGTGATTGATCAGTTCCAGTAAAATCCATTAACTTCCTGTTTACATGTATCTGTTGTGGTTCAAATTTTTTTGGTTTAAAATTTTTCAAAATAGTTATGAGTTTGATTTTTATTTTCCTTTATCTAATATTCATGGCCATAGTCTGAGACAAAGGAAAATAAAAATCAAACTGTTTAAAAAAAATTAAACTAAAAATAAATTTAAACCACTTCATATGTACATGTACCTATTGACCTGCTGACTGTTTTATCTTGTCCTAGAAGAACCGTATAGAGAAGTTAGCCATGAGTCATGTTTAGTGTTAGTGGGTTATTTGCAAAATCCTTCAAAAATATAGTGGTCTGTTTCATGAATTGCTGATCTGTTCAGTTCTGTGCAAAAAATTATCATTCAGTTCATTTCACCATCTGCCCAACAATGTAGGAATGCTATTTATGAGTGTCCATGGATATCTTCAACAATAATGTTCCTTTTTACTTATTTTGTTGATGTATAATTTAAAAAATGTTTGGGAACTTCACTCCTGCAGTTTAGGGGTGTTGAGAACTTCAGGTACTTGCTATTAAACAGGGTATTAATTTCTCCATTTAGAATTGGGAAGAGAGATCTTTGTTAGTGTGGCATAGGCTAGGGGTTAGGCTCGATTACCAGCCGCTGTTCGGGAAAATGAGCCCCGCTCATCCTCTTCTCGGGGGGAACGAAGACCGGACTCGAGAGAGCGGCGGAAATCGAGCCTAGCTAGAGGTTTATACAGTAAATATCCAGAAATATTAGCCCACCTCTCAGAAAACAAGTAAGCCCGCTACCCATCATGTCAGTATTATTATGAGTGACAATTTTCATTGTATACATGTACAGTGTACAGTGTACATGTAGGTCTTGTTTTCTTTTGTGTTATGTTCATATCAGAGACTTGATTATTTTCATTTTACAACTTACTAAGCTTTATTTTTAGTTTCATCTCCAAATTGTGGAGAGTCAAAATCCCATCCAAGTATATGATCAACCCTTCAAGATGCAAAATTCCCTCCAAAAGTATGAACAAAAATAAGTCTTAACTTGGCACAGGGACGGGTACATGTACATCTTCACAACATTTTACTACTCTTTATGGAATAGGGCTGTAAGAGATCTTCGTACTATCACCCAAAGTGACTGAATCAACATAGTGCTTTTTGCGTGCTCTGATTGGCTACTCAAACTCCTATTATCCTTTGTTATTATTCATCAAATTGTAACACTGTCCAAATATGGTCATGATGCACTCAATATTCGTCGGCCGTACTCAACAGATATCCTGCGTTATAATCCATCAAATATTTTTCTCGCGCGCGATTGGTCTAAACACGTAACGTGATGCAGCCAAAACTGGGGAATACAGTAAACACCCGCTTATAAGAACCTACATTTTTACAAGTCAGCCTGAATAGGTTCTTATATATCGGGTGTTTAGTGGAAAATCAGGCTGTTTAGGTTCTTAATTAGGTTCTTATTAATTCAGGGTTTTAAACTGTTTGCTACTGTTCAGAATAGTACTTTAATCCCATTATTTCAGTCGTGTCACAGAAACTACTAAATCATACAAAATCCAGGGAAATATAATACATTTTCCACAATTGATTTATGATGTTGAAAGTTCTACTTGTCCTACAATGCTCAGCGCTAAAATATTTTTTGACCCAAATGTTACAAATAAGAACCTATTTCAAATTTCAGGCTGAATGGGTTCTTAAATAATGGGGGTCTAATTTCCAAATTTCAGCCTGTAGGTTCTTAATCCACTAGGTTCTTATAAGCGGGTGTTTACTGTATACGGTGATATTCCCCAGTTTCAAAATTTGCGTTTTACGCCCGCACGTTCAGTTTTCTTCTAAAATAAATTGTTAAATTGAATAGAACAGAATGTTTTGAACAGACTAGCAATATTTTTGAACGCCAACATAACTATTTTTATGTTTAACAGCTTGGCCGAGATCTTCCACGGCAAACAGAGCTAGCGGCCTTGTGAAAAAAATATTTGAAGGATAATAACTACAATAGCCTACATTTGGCTTCAAAAATATGCTCGCATATTTGTCCTTGGACATTATCTGTTCCTCGAAGCGAACAGTTGTCCTCGAGCTTCGCTCTCGGAAAACTGTTCGCTTCTCGGAACAAATAATGTCCGCGGACAAATATCCGAGCATATTTCCTCGCCAACTGGAGGCTATTGTTAATATATTATGTAATTTTGTGTGCGCGCGGTAAAATGTTTAAGTCATTTCTTGAAATAAAAGTGCAAGAGTATTTTTTTTTTAGTTGTGTTATCAATTCGTTGAATGATAAAACAATTATCCTGCTCAATTTGCGGAATATCACCTGATTATTTTAGCCAACTCGGCCTACGGCCTCGTCGGATAATTATCAGGCGATATTCCGCGCGATTTGTTTAGGTAATAGCATGAGTTATTGTATTTGGAAATAATACCGCGAGTAATATTTCAAGCGAGTAATATTTCAAAATTGTCCAAAATATCACGAGCCGCTTCTCTTCCAAATATGGCAAGCCAAGAGTGGTATTTGAGATAAATTCAGCTCGTTTTGACCAATCAGCGTTCAGAAATTTCTCAGCCTGTATTATAACGCAGGATAATTGATAATCCAAGCAAAAACAAAATGGCTTCCCACGAGTTTTTGCCCAATTTGGCACAAAATAAAATAAGTGTTATGGTTATTCACTAGCCTACGAATACAGTCGCCTTCCATCGCGCTACGCTTGCAACGTCCCGCGAGAAAGGGCGTCTGGAAATTCCATACTGATGACATTAAACCGCTAATCCGATGATTTTGTCGCATAATTACTGCAACACTTTCATTTGCTCTCATAATTGCTACCGGAGGAATGTTCATTGAATAAAAGCGAACAATTCTTGGACATGTTTATAGCAGACCGCATTATCTGAAATTCAAAATAACAGTGCTTTGGAACATCACAGGCAGCCCAGGCTCTGTATGCGAATATTAAATATTCAATGTTGATGTTCATGGCGGCGATTTGAATATTTATAGCAAATGTATGAGAAACTCACGAAATACATTCTAAATGCTATCTTTTTGAAGGAAACTAACTAAGAGAATGTGAACCGCAACGAGGAATTTTTGAAGTTTCACTGTGTATTTGAACGCTGCCTTTAAATTGTTCAACTGAAGATAGTTCTGACACCGAAAAAAAAAAAATGAAACTAGAGAGTCGCGAGATTCTAAAGTAAAAAAAAACGACCGAAGGGACCATCCCATGGTGTCTTTTTTTGCAAGTAAACAATTGCACCATGCCTCTCCACGGTCGAGGTAAATTTGGTCACGATGACGCTGAATTTTAATTGAGGTGTCTCAGATGTCGGGGACACGCACAACGCGAAAGAAAATATTAAAGACAACAGCTCGAACACGAGCGTTTCTCGAGCAATTAAAGTCAACCTTGGAACCCTGGGGGTAGCGAACAGAAGCTAAGAGCATGGACGTCTGCAATGAAGGTAATTTTGAGGAGACTGGAGCATTTTTGTGGAATTTATTGAGCTTCGAGTGCGGACCATTGGATCCGTTCTCACATAATTGTCGCCGGCCTTTAATTATTCATAATGGACGGTCAACTGAAAAAGCAAAACTCGTCTAAATGGCTTTAAACTGGCACCAGGAACACCCAAACATCAAAATAACAAAACACTTGCACAATGTAAGTCAGTTTTAGTTAGTTTCCTTCAAAAAGATAGCATTTAGAATGTATTTCGTGAGTTTCTCATACATTTGCTATAAATATTCAAATCGCCGCCATGAACATCAACATTGAATATTTAATATTCGCATACAGAGCCTGGGCTGCCTGTGGTTTTGCTAATCATAACACCACTTCTGAATGGCTCGCCGATTTTTTTTCTATAGTTGCTGGGTTCGGACGCGCGGTTCACAATATTCGTAATTTATATTTCTCTCAGCTGTACTTTCTGCAGCTTTCTGTCGCGGCCGCCTATTTGTCAACAATAAAAACCCATGGGTGTTAAAATTCAGCGGCAAAATTCAAATCAGTGGATATCGTTGACGGTTGCAGTTGCTTCACCTTTCTGTATTTTTTTGAGGTTGTTCATCAAGCAGTTTAAAGTGCCTATGAAACGAAATGAAAAAGTTGCCAAAAATAGTCCTAATGGTATTACTGATAATGTTTTGAATGTTAATTTTTTCCATCGTACCTTTACTTTTCCCTTGACCTTCGCAAAGACACGCTGTCGTGGGAGACATTTGTTCGCGCGGCCATTTTGATTTGATGACGTCACAGGGTTTGCACATATCTCGCGCCAGTTTTTAAAAGTCAATAGATACATTGGAGAACTAGCGGAGTTGGAATCGCTTTCTGACATCCTTTGGAAAGGTCAAAAGCCCGCTTGTTCTTTGTACGATCGTCTGGTAAACAACCTCGTGCAAACCCTGTGACGTCATAACGCGAACTAACTCGTACCCAGTCTACCTTTCCAATCGTACGTTAAATGAGAAATTATAATTTATATCTTACAGCTTTAATATCCCTGCTAGTCTACTTTAAGTCTGCAACCACATCCGGTTTTCTTTTAATGAAGTGTTATCATTTTATAAACATTATGCAAATTAGCGAGTGGACCAATCAGCGCTCCAGATTTACAGACAGATTTACGTCATCAGTATGGAATTTCTGGCTGTGAATTGCAGACGTTCTTTCTCGCGGGACGCTGCCAGCGTAGTTATTCACTTGTGTGGTATATATTAAAACAATTATTCACCTCGTAAGCGGACACTTGGTCATGTTCCAATCTACATACAAACACTACATTTTTAACCTCCCGTAAGCAGACACCTCCCATAAGGGACACTTTTTCTGGTCCCGAGGGTGTCCGCTTACGGGAGGTTCGACTACTGTAAAACTAGATAATCATGGTGCGCAGTAAGAATTACGAGATATCTAGCAAAGATCAGGTCCTGATTATTTTTAACTATATATTTTAGTTGCTTTTCAAATCTGAGTTCTTGAAATTATTTTTGCACTATTTTTGTTAGTATTTTTCAAGGTCAAAGGATATCGTTACATGACACCTGATAGTGTTCAAAGTTAGCAATATGGATGGAGAGAAGCCTTTTGAGTGCAACCAGTGTGGCAAGTGTTTTAGTCGGGCATTTCATCTAAAGCAACATACACGAACACATACAGGAGAGAAGCCTTTTGAGTGCAACCAGTGTGGGAAGTGCTTTAGTCGGGCATTTCATCTAAAGGAACACAAAATAATACACACAGGAGAGAAGCCTTTCGAATGTAACCAGTGTGGCAAGTGTTTTAGTCGAGCATTTCATCTAAAGGAACATAAAAAAACACATACAGGAGAGAAGCTTTTGAGTGCCACCAGTGTGGGAAGCTTTTAATAATGCAACTAACCTAAAGCGACACAAAATAATACACACACAGGAGAAGCCTTTCGAATGCAACCAGTGTAGGAAGTGTTTTAATGATGCAGGGATCCTAAGGCGACACAAAAGAATGCACACAGGAGAGAAGCCTTTTGAGTGCAACCAGTGTGGGAAGCGTTTTAATGATGCAGGGAACCTAAAGCAACATAAAAGAATACACACTGGAGAGAAGCCTTTCGAATGCAACCAGTGTGGCAAGTGTTTTAATCATGCAGGGATCCTTAGGCGTCACAAAGAATACACACAGGAGAGAAGCCTTTTGAATGCAGCCAGTGTGGCAAGTGCTTTAATGATGCAGGGATCCTAAGGCGACACAAAAGAATACACACAGGAGAAAAGCCTTTCGAATGCAACCAGTGTGGCAAGTGTTTTAGTCTGGGATGTCATCTAAAGCAACATCAACTAACACATACAGGAGAGAAGCCTTTTGAGTGCAACCAATGTGGGAAGCGTTTTAATCAAGCAGGCCACCTAAAAGAACATCAACGAATACACACAGGAGAGAAGCCTTTTGAGTGCAACCAGTGTGACAAGTGTTTTAATCTGGCACGGAAACCTAAAAACAACATAAAAGAATACACACAGGAGAGAAACCTTTCGAATGCAACCAGTGTGGCAAGTGTTTTAGTCTGGGATGTCATCTAAAGCAACATCAACTAACTCATACAGGAGAGAAGCCTTTTGAGTGCAACCAGTGTGGGAAGCGTTTTAATCAAGCAGGGCACCTAAAAGAACATCAACGAATACACACAGGAGAGAAGCCTTTTGAGTGCAACCAGTGTGGCAAGTGTTTTAGTCTTGCACGGAACCTAAAGCGACATAAAAGAATACACACAAGAGGGAAGCCTTTCGAATGCAACCAATGTGGTAAGTTCTTTAGGAAACACAGGAAATCTACGGAAACACAAAAAGACGCACATCAGTGAAGGGATTTGTAAGAACGAGAACGAGGAGCATAATAATACCTTCAGTATCTGTGAGCTTTTAGGCAATCTTAAAGAAATCAAACAGGAAAACTGTTGATACGATAAAATGATATAATTTTGTAATAATTATAAGATTGCATTATAAGATAAAACTGGCTGGATACCAGAGACTGTCAACCAAGCATGTAGAGGGCGACGAGTGTTGTACCAAAGAGTAGAACCTACATTTTATATAGTACCTTAGTAGAGTATCTAACCATATAGTTACCACTGCTCACTATGATCTTACAGAGTAATAATGGTAATTCCTGCAAAGGAATTCCGTATATTAAAGGGTCCCTCTCAACCAGTGTGCTTTGCGGTCGCGTGTTATTGTTTTCATCCGGGGAACTCGGTCGCTCGTGGGGCTAATGTTTGCCATGCTTTCAAAATTGTGCTAACTTGGGTCGTCTAACTGCTTTTTGTGGCCAGAACAAGGCCACAATCCTGCAAAAAGTAGTTTTTTTAAATTCAAGCCACCATTTTCGCGGCACCCGAAAATGGCCGCCGTAAGAATATCGGCACGCAAAGCACACTGGTTGAGAGGGACCCTTTAATGTTATGGGTAACCGTTTCATGCCGAATTTATTGCACGCCGAGGTACATTTTCATTCTTGACAAAGACAATAGCTTGTTGTTTTCTCGTTACCTTTTGAAGGATCATTCTCTTCTCAAATAATTAATAATTCATGAGCTAATTAACCTGCGAGAAGCCACGCATTTCGCCAGGTGTGTGAGTTTTGTGCATGCATCTTGATATGCAATGAAATGACAGATCAAGATCAAATTGGATATCAAGATTTTAGCGGCATTTATAATAATTATTTAGATTTTTAAAAACTAAACAACTATCATGGAAGCATTTTTCACGGAAAAAAATAATTCAAAGGTTTACCAACAGGATCGAACCACCTTTGAGCTACAAGATACTTTCTAGGTCTTTCTAGCTTCGCTTTCTAGGTCTTCGTTTTGTGGGTCTTAGGTCTTCGTTTTGTAGACACCCTTAGTGCTTTCTCTTTTGTTTGAGAAGCCATATCAATCCTTCGTGTTTCATTTGGGGTTACAAACACCTTGAAACATTAAAACCACTCGGCCTGTGGCCTCGTGCTTTCATAAGTTTCTCGGTGTTTTGAACCCCTCATGAAACACTCGCACTTGTTGATATATTACATTAAACATTCAGTGGTCTTTCAGTAGCTACACTGACGTACTCTTTTAATTTGCTTTCTTAATTAAGTTTATTATTCGGGCGATGATGTCATCGCCCGAATCTTAAATTGGGCTTTGAACGCGACTAAAAGACTCGGTCGAGTTGCTCGGCTGAAGCGGTACGATGAGAGCTGGGGCAGAGTGTTTTATTTTTAAGTTATTTTTCTGTGGTTATTTTTGGTTATACACGTTTGGGGAAGTTGGAAGTGGCAAAGGACCGCGAATGAAAATACTGCTGTTATACGTAGGATCAGGTATTTGTTTATTCTGCGACTCGTCGTGCTATATTGTGAAGTCCTTTTTTTTTCTATTTAGTATTGATGTCTTCGAGCAATTCGTATCCGGTTTGTTTACGCAGTTGTGTGGATCGATGGGAAATGCAAAATTGTTAACTGTTACGCGAGTGAAACCTGGAATGCAAAAACATTTTTTGGACAGTGTTGTTGCATTGTTTATAATTGAAGTCATTGAACGGGAAATTTTGTTATTATCTTCTGCGTTTCTGCAACTTCTGAAAACACAAGTGATATTAATCGTTTATTTTACGAGGAAACATGCGATTAGTTGTTTGTGACATAGAGGGCAAAAGTTTTCGGAAAACATTCAAGGCGCGAAGCTAAATTCCGCCGACGGAACGAAAATATTCGTTCAAAATAACAAGCTTACACTCAAGCCAAGTGAAACGTAATTTTATTCATCTGTTTGCGTGTTTTGAAGCTTTCCGCTGCGAGCTGCTTGACAGGTCAAATACCCTACATCGATGAAACAGCAAACGACGACTCCATGATCCAGAGAGTGTTGTTGTTAGTTCAGCGATTTTAGTTGATGTTTACGCGGTCTGTTAGAAGACGTATTCGATAATTGCTATGATGTTTTGGCGAAGGAAATGGAGGTGATATGTATTTTGTCGGAAAGTGTTTAGTTGCAACGGGAAAAAAATAATGTTGACATATGATTCGAATAGCGAAAGTAAAAAATTGCTGAGCAAACGGTCGAGGCATGGAGATTAAATTTAACAAGTTACGTCATTGATATATTTACCGTGGTTCAGATATTATTTACATACATGTCGCAAAGCGGGTGCAGTTTTGGCTGTTCTTCATAGCGTAATATAATCACGCGCCGTATATTTTTTGTCATTGATGATTCAAAAATTTGTTGTAAAAACGGATAAGCGGATAGTCAGTTTTGAACTTTTGGATTAAAAAAAGAAGGATTTAGAAATGCCAGCTGCCAGCACTAGCCGTGGGAACAGGAGAATTTCATTGGCTGTTAGTAGCGATAAAATTGCTGACAGTTCAGCGGTGTTGGGGATACCATTGAATTAAACAAGTTACGTATTGGAAATATTGCTGATATGTGATCGGCGAATTCGCTGTAATGTTAGATGTTAGTTTTATGTGAAGGTATTTTAGCGTGATTTCTTTTCTTGGATGGGACGAATTTTAACTTCAAATTGGTATGTGAGATTTATTCTAGTTTGAATTTTATAGCGGTTTGATTTATTGGGATTTTATGAATGTTTAGATACGGTAGTGGAATGAATTAGTTGTAGATATTAGTTTGTACGATTATGGTAAAGAGTCAGCTGTATTGTCACAAATTGGCTTTTTTCTTGAAAATTATTATTGCCAACGAGGCAGCTGAGCCAGAGCTCAGCTGCCGAGGCGGCCATTCATAAATTGTATTTGGCATGAAATTCTCAAATTCTCCGTGAGTTCGTTTTCCATATTTGGGTGTAAGTAATACCCCATATTAATACCCCATATTGGGTGTAAGTTAATATTTAATAACAGTGTCGTTTTCGTGAGGGCCGTGGGTACACGTGAGTAAGGTTAATATTTCTTCATTGAAAGGGCTTTTAGTCGCCTTAATTCACTGCGTAAATTGTAAGCAAACAGGTGATCAAGGAATAGGGTTATACGCACAAATTTTGGTCAGTTCCCTCCTCGATTTAGAGCCAGCGTGTTCGCTTCTCGATTCCGAATTAGTGTGTTCGCTTCTCAGTGTGTTCTTTCGTCGATTGACACGAACGAAACGAACAGAATACTCTGGAATACTGTACACATTTTATAGCACAAAAATTGTCCTTGAACGCCAGCGTTGCGTAATCAAAAATTACTGACAAGACAAAGCGTGTATAGTTATTTATGAAGTTGCAATTCTTGGACTAAAATTATCTACAGTTAAATTATCAAAATAGCTATGAAAATAAAAGGTAAATCTTAATTTTTTGGAATGAGTCATTACAAAATATAAACATCTGACAGTCTGGCCCCATCACGCAACGCTTCCTTGCTCCGATAATAATTTTAAAATTCTTTCAACTTTCATGCAACTAAAATGACGAAAAATTTCAGCAAACGAAGACACATCTTCGATTTCTAAGCAACTTTAGGATGGGGTATTAATTTTGTTATCTTGTCATCAAATAAACTGGGGCTTTCATGTTGTCTGTAATATTTACAATGTAATGCCGGTCAGATTTAATAATTAAGAACGTTATGTTTCATGATCATCTATTTTGAAGCTTTCTATCAATAATTATTATTCGCTCCTCTATGTCGTTGGCACTTTAGTGGTAACTATAACTAGTTTATTTTCAGTTATTTGAAATAGCTGAAAAGTGGCCTGATTCGTCGAGTTGTCGTGTTAAATTCTGAAGCCATTGACGTTGTTTTGTTTTTGTTTAGTATTGAACGATGTATATAGACTTCGTTGAAGGTAGTGTAACAATTCTAATGAGTTGGAAGTTGTCGAGCAGTTCGTGTCATGTTTGTTCGTTTGTGCAGTTGTATGAATCGACAGAAAATGCAAAATTGTTAGAGATTGTTACGCGAGCTAATCCTCGAAAGTTTTGGACAGTGTTGTTGCATTGTTTATAATTCAAGTGGTAAAGGGAAATTTCGCTGACAAGGCGAATGTTCAGGGGGAATGAAGAAAAACATTCACATGGATTGTTTCATTTAGCAGTGATAAAATTGCTGACAGTTCAGCGATGTTGGGGATATCATTAAATTTAACAAGTTATGTCATTGAAAATATTGCTGACATGTGATCGGCGAATTCGCTGTAATGTTAGTTTTATGTGAAGGTATTTTAGCCTGATTTCTTTTCTTGGATGGGACGAATTTAAACTTCTAATTGGTATGTGAAATTGATGATGTGAACGATGTATAGACTTCGTTGAAAGTAGTGTAACAATTCTAATGAGTTGGAAGTTGTCGAGCAGTTCGATTCGTGTCATGTTTGTTTGCGCAGTTGTATCACAGGTACCCCAAGCTCAATGGGTGTAAAACAGAAATGGTTTAGTTTTTAACCGGTCGTGGGCCTAGGGCCCAGCCCGGTTAGTAAAATAGCTTCAGTTTTTTTGTCGTGATTCACGTTATACCTCTACTCCGCCAAAGTGCTAGGAGGAGAGCTAGGGGAGAGTATAAATATATATTCGCCTTGTGAAAGATTTTATCGGGGAAGAACGAAGCCCGGACTCGAGAGAGCGGCGGAAATCGAGCCTATGTGAAAGTTGGACTGGTCCAAATAAATATTAATTTAGGACCGCGTAAACACATCGGAGCGGCCAACAGATTTCGCAACGTCGGTGAGTTTGACTCGTCAAAATATTAAATCATTGTACTGGGTGGACACACTATCCATTAGATCAAATTTTTTATCAAGGCTACGTTACATTTCGCCAGGGTAATGAATATTGTCCTGTTTCTTTTGTGTGAAATACATTTCTTCTCCGTAAAGGAAACAGAAACTTGCTCAGACTCGCAGAATTATGTAAACAGAAACTTGCTGAGACGTGCAGATTTATATTTGGACGATTACGTCATAGGGTCACGTCGAATCGTGACTTGAAGAGATTGTGAGTTGCGTACATACATCACATACACTAGAAGCGCCATTAGATCAAATTTTTTATCAAGGCTACGTTACATTTCGCCAGGGTAATGAATATTGTCCTGTTTCTTTTGTGTGAAATACATTTCTTTTCCGTAAAGGAAAACAGAAACTTGCTCAGACTCGCAGAATTATGTAAACAGAAACTTGCTGAGACGTGCAGATTTATATTTGGACGATTACGTCATAGGGTCACGTCGAATCGTGACTTGACTCTGCTGTTTATTTAGTGTGAAATACATTACTTTTTCGTGTTGGTGCGCATTTCACTTCCTTGTACGCAGAAGATTTATAAATAACAACCATTACGTCACAATATCACATTTCGACTCACGTAATTTGTCGAACTGTGACTAGAATAGCTGCGAATGATGATGGTGCAACGCGGAACGTCTGCGATTGATGGTTCAACAACGATTCGTACCTATGTTGGCGTATTTTTTCCTCTTATTCAACTCTGGCTTTATATTGAGGAATGATCTTCAAAGACTGCTCAGAGGCAAGAAAATTGACAGTAGGCACTATACGCAAACATCAGACTCCAGCGTGACTGCCGTGACTAATTATAATCTGATAGATTTCAAGCAAGAAAGCAGGTAAAACTGCTTTCTTGCTTGATAAAAAAGCCCGGTTATATTTTCTTCGAAAATTCTTGTTTTTGGTCTCGCTCGCGCCTTAACTGTATTGCAGGCTAGACAATATATTATCTAACCTTTGTTCAGCGTTGAGTAAGACAGTCCTTGGTATCAAATTGTTAGGGTTTTTGGTCTCGCGCTTCGCGCCTTAACTGTACTACAGGCTATGTTGTTAAATTTGAGCGTCACGGTAACCGTTGCGTAACAGCTAAATTATAGGGATTTGTATGATAAATATTCCTGTTTATCATAAATGTACGAAAATGCTAATAAAGTCCTCCTTTGAACTCACCTATGTTGTCTTTTTGTCGTTTCTTGTGTTCCTATGGCGTTCTAGCGGCTGTTTGAGGCTTTTTATGAGCGGTCGGTGCATAGGGTGCAGCACCGACCGCTCATAAAAAAGACTTACACCAAATATACTACAGTGGTGTTAACCATCTGATTCTCAGGGTCATGAAGTGATGAAACATTTGCTACTAGGAATGGCTTCTACTCGATAAAGACAATGTCTCAACGACACTCTTCATATTCCCTCAACCTCCAAAACTCTTTTTTGTTTTCATTTTCTCGTCACGTCGTATTATTCCATACTTTCAGTACATTTTTGATGACTCTCAAACTTTTAACACAATAGTTATCGAAGGACAGTGTAACCTCTAACTTTAGGACGCCTCCCAATCTCGTTCCCAGAGTCCTCGTTACCCTTGTCCAGCGGCGGAACGGGCGACAAGGACCTCTGGAGGGAAGCGGTCCGCCATGACAGGATTATTGGACTTCTGGTTCTACTGGGGGGGGGGGGACCCACTCCTTTCCTACAATGAACGCGCCAGGACATTTATTGGCATTTATTCCTCATTTGACAGTTCAATTGGTGGTTTGCCGATCTGATATCATCAAAATTCTAAAATCTAAACTGTTAATTCTACAAAGCTATTATTTTCACATATTCTAGATATGAAACATTAATCTATATGCAAAGTTTGATATCTATTCAGTGCTTCGTTTAGAAAATAAAGCATGTGTGATGTCCCGGATGAACGTGTTACTGAACTGCCCAGAAACGGATATTTTTATGTCATTTTTAAACTTTCATACGTGATAATAATTGAGAAGTGATATCTAAAGAGCTTTGAAGTAAAAGCTAATGATAATTGATGGTAGAATCTACTCTACTTCTTGTACAATTTTATGGCCGCCATATTGGTGTCCCAAATAAGGGCACTGACCAACATGGCGGTTGCATACTAAGTACTGTAATTTTCTGAAAATTATTTTTGTAACAGTAACTCTGTTATGAAAAACGTTACAAAGCTATAATTTAAACAGAACGTTCCCTTCTGCTCTATAACCTGTTAATTTTCTGATGTTGCTCGTGCAAGCAAACAGTTTTTGTAACATTGATAAAAACCACCAATAGGGGTTGCTATTTAGAGGGAGGCGTTTAACCCATTTTTTTTAACCAAAAACGGCTATTTAATTAACACCGCAGATGCCTGTTTCTGCAGGGCCGTTATCTCGACAGATTGCAGCCACACTGACAAAAACTTCGTTTGTAACATGGAAACTAACATTCCCTTCTAGCTATTTTCTGGCGTTCTATTTTATTTATTTTTCTCTCATTTTCTTTTGTTGGCCTCTTAGGGGCTGATTGCCCGGTAAGGGGGCTGGAATCTTGTTGCGATTACATGACGAATTTCAGCCCGGGTTGAAATATAAGCCGCCATCTTGTTTCTTTCAAACACAATCACTGCGCATGTCCAAGTTCACTTTTCAGCCCGGGCTGAAACTCCATTCCGATTACAGAGGCTTTTTCGGCCCGTTTGACCGGACTGAAAATTCCAGCCCGATTTCTCAATTAAACCCGGTTGGAATTTTCAGCCCCGGTTGAATTTCAGCCCGAACTGAAACCTTCTCTATGTAATCGCCAACTTCATTTCAAGAGGATTTGTTTCGGAAGCCGACCTGAAATCTCAGTCCCCCTAACCGGGCTGAAACTCACCATATGCAATCGGCCCCTAGTCGGCTTTGTTCGCGTTGGAAAAAATTTCCACCCAAACGTCGAGGGAAGCGATCATGTGTAACGAAAAGTGTCAATGGTCAAGTTTTTCTTCGATCTTGCGAGAAAAAATTCGTAAGTTTATTCAACTTTATTTTTATTATGTGTATTTATGTCCCAATATATCCCATCATGCTCATTTAGGACCGTTTAGGCATGATTTGTAAGACCTACTTATCAGCTGATTATCAAAAATATATTCTGGCGTAAAAAGTGACGTCACAAGTTGCATAAGGATCATGGTCCCCACAAGGCCGGTTTTGGCCGGTGTAGGATTAAATGGGTTAAACAAGAGGGGCGTTTATTCGTGTATATACTGCACTCATAGTGGTAAACAAAAGGTACGACGACTTAGGAGTTCCCCTCTCCACCCGGACTATAATTTTCGGGTTAATAACTGCTGTTGGATTCAAAAATGTATATATTACAACACTTATCAACACTTATTAATAATTCATAAAGAGAATATAATGTTTAATGATCAAATCGTATACATAATTCGTCCTGATTTACAAAAAATTTGTTCAAAATGATTTGTTTTGCCAAGATAGTCGATAAACATGAACATTTAGATGCATTCGGCTCGCCATTGTAAATCCCATACAGATCACGTTGCCGCTCAGATTCAGCTAAAACGCATTAATCCTATTCAGACCGGGGGGGGGGGGGGGGGGTCTGCCCGCCGAAACTGACCGTTAATAACTTTTTTTAATATTGAAGTAAAGCTACCAAACTTTTCGACCTAAAATTCATCTGGGAACGATTTGGTATTACATGTCATTGTTAACGGAACTTGCTGTTACCATGGCAACCATATTTTGACAGGCATGTTTTTCCAACTTTGGAATTTTCATATTTTTTAAGGAAGAAAATAACTTTCTGGCAATAACTTTTACCTCTTTAGATCATTAAATTGTTAGCATTATTTTATTGGTTTTGTTTATTTTTTAGTCATTTTGGTAGTTTTCTGACGTTTTGGAATTCAAAAGACCAAAGAAAAGACCACAAAAAGCCCGGTCTGAATAGGGTTAAAATAAGGATAATTAATGGATATGGGACCAGACTACAAGAAACTTCTTACATACTGATTACAGTAATAAATATTAATGTTCAACAAGAACAGGTTTATACTAGTGTATCTCATGGGCCGCCTATACGGTAATGTTCATACAAACGGCGAAAATGTCCATCCTCTTTGTTCAGCAGGGACTCTGGACTGCCGACTTCAATAATCTGACCTTCATCGATCACAACGATCCTGTCATAATCCAGGATAGTGTCTAATCTATGGGCAATCGTTAGAATTGTGCGGTTTCTCAATTTCGTCTTGAGGATGCTCTGAATAAGCTGATCAGCCTCGAAATCCATGTTGGCCATTGCTTCATCGAATACAACGATCTTTCTGTCTTGCAGCAGGGCTCGAGCGATGCAGATCAACTGCTGTTCCCCACCACTCAAGTTTGATCCGTTTTCCGTTATCCAGTAGTTCAGCTTACCTTGAGTTTTTTCTACCATGGATTTTAAAGTTACCATCTCTAAGATATCCCAGATTTCCCTGTCCGAATGTTTCTCCTCAGGATCAAGGTTTTGTCGCAGAGTTCCGACAAACAAGAAGGCTTGTTGCGGAACAATGGTTAGTGACTTTCTTGATGCCCGGATGTTTAGAGTGTTGACGGTATCCCACCGATAAAAATTACCCCTCTGGTTCTGGCATTCGAAACAAAGCGGATACAAGGGAGGACTTCCCTGCCCCCGTACGCCCAGTGATACCAATCTTTTCTCCGGTTTGATTGTCAAACAAAACTTTTTCAATACTCGGGGACCTCCTGGATAGTAAACTAATGAGCAGTCCACAAACTTCATGCTTCCGACTTCTGGCCAGCTTTCAGGCGGGGAAGCTTCAACTAGATACCCGGGATTTGGTTCCAATTGACTGTAGCTTACAACACGTTCAACTGAGGTCATATCTGTTTCAAGGAAGGTGTAGAGAATAGCAATTCTGAAAACGCCCAGTAGCACTGATCTTGCATACAGCACAGTCAGACCAGTGGTAGCTAAAAGAAAACACAGCAAGGGTAAGGTTAATTTCACGGATTCACTATTTAAACGCTTAATTTAAGCCCCTTCCACACGAGCAAGTTTTCCTTGACAAGTTTTCCTTGTCAAGTCTTCCTTGTTGCACGTCCACACGAACAAGTTTCGCAACTTGGCAATTTTTCCTTGACAAGTGTCCTTGTTCAAAAACTGGCACGCTTGTTTTTGAACAAGAACACTTGTCAAGGAAAAAAATGCTAAATTTTCCTTTCCACACGAGCAAGGAAAACTTGTCAAGGAAAACTTGTCAAGGAAAACTCGCTCGTGTGGAAGGGTCTTAAGTCGCAATTAGAAAGGATTCATAATGTATGGGTTGAGTGGAACAACTCCAAGGGGAGGCTCCACCTAAAGTATATATCCGGATGTTTATGACGGAGTGATTCCGAGAAGTGAACAGTCGATATATATTGCAAATATAGTTTACTTGCGTAGGACTCGCCACAAAACCAAAGCAAGACTAGTTTTATTTTTACTTATGATTGGCTGAGAGCCGAGAACAAGTAATGTATTCGCGTCAGTGCTACATTTGGTCAACAGGAAACTTATCAGAAATGAATAACTTACCAGCATCCGTGGTGAAAACAGCCAAAATTATCGCCGCCGCCAAAAGCAGTAGGACAATTCCCTCTAACCTCATGGCCATCCATCGTCCAGCTCCTACACCGCACATATAAGCCCTGTTATTATTATCTTGAAGTCTGCAATGAAAATAAATTCAAACAGAAACTTGAAGGAAGATGCAAAAGCACTGAGGGAGGGTGGCAGAAAATGCCCGTGCATTAATGCAAGCATTTATTCGTCATTAGTAATAACCGATAATTCCTAAACTAAGTTATCGGGGAACATTTTGGCGATTCAACTTTATGCTCGTTTGACTTGACGTTTCCATTTGCATCTTTATATTACTTTTCAAGTTTTTCAAAACAATTTTGGAGATTTCCTGACATTTTTTAAAAATTCTTGAAATCCAAGATGGCGGTCCAAGATTGAAATTGATGACGTCATTTTGGTGCAATATGGCATCCCAATGGACACGTGACCATCTCTAAAATAAACATTTCTGGAAGCTTTACGCACCATAGGTAAATATATTCATTTGATGTTTCAAAAAAGGAAAGAAATTTCTACGATTTATTAATTGTCATTTATTCTTTGTATTAGTTAATGTTCAAACCTTATTGTAACTAAACCAATACGTCCCTTTGGAGAGTACGGCACAATAAAGATATACTATTACTATTACATACAAGTTTCATTATCATAGCATGAATACTTTTGGTTATACGGTGGGGGGGGGGGGGGGGAGATCATGCTCCCTTTAGGGGTCTACCTCTTGCTCACCTGAAGAGGGTTTTTTGGAATTGCTCCTCCCTGCCAAAATTTCTTATAACAGTGATCCCTGAGATGGTTTCGTCAACACAAGAGTACACTGAACTTGCACTGATAGCCTCCAGTCTCCTCATCTCCACTGAAGATCGTACGTAATATTGCACCAGCAGGACTGCAGGGACTAAGCAGCAGAGGAACGCAAATATCATCCTGTAATTTGTCATACAAATGAGCAACAAGGCAAAACAATTATCTATAATAAAGAAACTTATGCTGGTCAAGTCTTGTGGCAGCATTTCGTCCATGCATTCTGTGTCCTTGGAGAACCGATTTAGTATTCTTCCTACCGGATTGGTATCGAAGAACAGCACCGGTGCTTTCAGGATCCCGCCAAGCATCGAGTTGTGCAGATGCCGTGCACAGTTAACTGCGAGGTACAAGATATAATAGACGCCCATGAGCGATGACAAGAGGAGACCAAACTGAAATCCAGCATAGATATAAATGTTGTCATTGTCTTGCTGCCTGTGAAAGGTTTTTCTTGTGAATCCGCCAGCCAGAAACCCAGAACAAGATTGACAGCTGAAATATTACAAAAAAAAACTTTTATTTAAATATTATACTAAGACGTGCTAATGATGAAATGTTATAAGTAAATAAAATCGACGCGACGTTTAATAAAACTGAACATATTGAATTTTAGTAGGGGCCTGTTAACCAAATCGGTTTCCGATTTAGGCAATGCAGATTGTTCGAAATTTCATGCTTGCTGAAACAAGTCAAGTGTGAACAAAGGTTAATCAACATTAAAGCCTGGTTTTCACCATGTTCACTAGCGACGCAAGCACAAGCGCAAGCATTATACGCAGACGCAGTAACGAGTGCCTTTTGTTTACGACAAATTAACACGTTACTGCGTCTGCGTGCGTTGCTTGCGCTTGTGCTTGCGTCGCTAGTGAAAACCAGGCTTTAGTGTTGATTAACGGAGTGACGATACATTTCAACTTTGAGCAACTTGTGTACCACCATAAACAATCAAACAGAAAATCGATCGTTACAGCTGTACTAGAGAAAGATTAATGTTTCAGATGAGATACGTTTTATCGAAATCGTAGTTACCATAGCAACGTAATGACGTCATCCCCCATTTTACATTAGACCGAATTACTTGTTATCCATTCTAGCAAGGTATAAGTTTGGAAAACGCTCTCTGGATCTTTGACCTGAGAGCAACAAGCCACTACCATGAAAATCAGTCCAAATTTACCTGTGTTGAGGCTAAGAATTTACATCCTTAGAATGTTTCAATGAATTTGAAACTCGGACATTGCATTGGATATTGATTAATCTCGTTGAAGGCTAAGTTAGAAAAAAAATCATTTATCGCTTTTTAATTCGTGACCATTTTAATATGTGTAGGGTCAATTTTTGATAAAAAGCGAAATAACACTCCAAACCAGTTCATATTCAAGCCAATGTTTCTAAAAATCAAATGGAACGATTTCCTTGAGAATTATACTCAAGGTAATTAGATGGTATACAATTCATTTAAGATTAAAATGTTATTTCATCAAGCCTTCTGAACATACTTTTCAATAACATTTCAAAATTGTTTTGTTTTTGTTGTATTTTAGCGCCTTAAGAGAGCGTCTCCACAAGAATCAGACAAAATCGGAAAATAGCGGCAAAAATGTGAAAACTCAAAAACGCTCAAACTTTGGCTGTTAGTAGTCCATATTGAGTCATTCATTGCTATGTGGTTCATTTGTCAAATAATTTATTGTTTTGGCAGAAAATGACGAAAATCAATTTCAGGGCTCCATACAAGAAAATTTGGCTTGAAAATTAGCCATTTTTAAGCGAACCGCTTGCTTTAACTATTAATCCAGAAGACATCCACTTGATATCAGCGTATTCTATGACTTTTCCAGGGTCTATTTTATAATTTCCATAAAGATTGAAAAACTTATGACACTGAGAGAGGCCTGAAAAAAATCCCCCTTGTTTCTCTATGGCAATTACTAGCTCGATTGAAAAAATTATTTACCCTACTACCTTTATCACAAATCAAATGAAATTTAGGAATTACACTAAGGAGAAAATGGCCTTTCAACTGATATAATTTTTTTTTCTGGGGAAATTATATTGCGCTCTGTGAGAGAGCGCTCAAAATGGCCGAAAAATGATATACGTGACTAGTGGATTGCGCGACATACCGTGACCGTAGCACATATTTCAGTGCTGCTTTAGTCAAAGAAATGATAAAATCCAAATTCCTGCCTTGGGGATATTAAAAAAACACTTTCTTTTGAGAATCTCAGTATTTTTCGTACATCATTGATGCTTCCCACGATGATGTGACGTACATATAAATATAATTTATTTTCATCCATACTGTTGTCAGAACTTACTCATTTAACATGTGACAATAAAGACTGTTATTTGTTATCTGTAACATCTTTGAGTACCAACTCAATTAACACTATTCTGCCTGGGCTTTGTTTTTCATTCATGAGCCTGGGGGAGGAAGGGGGGAGGCAGAATGCCCCCCCCCCCCCCCCCAATATATCTTCATAAATATTTATGCAAAAGAAATGAAACTTATATGGTGTGTAAAGCATCAAACAATGTTTATTTGGTAACAGTCGCGTGTCGATCACGACGTCATATCACGCCAAATTGACGTCATACGTTTAAAAAAATCCGCCATCTTGGATCCGCCATCTTGGATTGCTAAATCTTTCGGAAATGTCAGAAAATCTCCAAATTTCATTTGAAAAAAATCAAGAAAAATATAAGGATATAGAAACTGTAAAGATTTTGGAAGACACTCTTAATAAAAAGCAAAATCACATAAAACCCGAAAGAATTAGATGAAAAACACCTAATTTGAATAAAACAACCTGTCAAAAATTGATAGCTATGGAAATGTCAAGTCACGTGATCAAAACATTGACGCACCAACATGTTCCCAGATAATTTTTTCAGGAAAAGTCACAAAGTTTGGCTACATTTCCTTAAAGTAATAAAGGTTTTAAATCAGCGCGGGCACTTTCCGCCCCCCCCCCAGGCAGAATAGCCGACGGTTAAACTAATTTAAATACCCTTTTGGAGAACTATCTTTGAAAAGCGCCGGCTTACTAAGCTCGACTCTCAGGGAAATTTATATAATTATATAGTCAGATTTTTCGTATAATCATCGATACTTTTTAGAGTTAGATGAAAATTGTCATATTCTTTTTCTTTTTCGATATGTAACTTTATATTTTTGGAATATTTCTTCTTTCCTTTTTAAATTATAATATTTTAGACTATTTTTATAAGAACAATTATTTATGTACATATTTAATTGTAAAATTTAAAAAATCGTTCTCTGGTTAAAAATTTAAAAATACGAGCTTTCGGTTGCCAGTCTGCAACCTTTGACAACCTTATTTACTGCATCGCACATAGGTTTACACCAGCTGTGATTCTTTTTCACAGCTGATCTATTATTATTATTATTATTAATTTGCTGGCTCGTGAGAAATCGCCATAGCCGTACGCGAATAATCTCTCCCCGTTGCTATCTTTCGCAATCCTTATCGCTTTAGAGACGCCGGTCGATCGTCCTTCTTCCTGGTTCTCTCTCCAATTTGAAACTTGACATTTAGGTACTGCTTTTCTTTGTCGGTAAATTCAAAGCCTTCATGACTGTGTCGATATCAGTGCCCATCCCATCGTGAGAGTAGGTGTGGCTGGCAGTGATGATCTACTTCCCTTTACATGTATCACTGTTGGAGCTTTGCTTGCGCCACAGTTCAGTTTAGTCGAATAGTCTAACATGGCCTTGTCATAGAGCATTTCGTGCGCAAATATAGAAATAGATACAATACAATACAAAGCCTTTATTTCAACACGATAAGTATAAAAGCTACAAGCTTATGGGGTCGTGCATCTAAAAAGTAATACAATTCCATGTTAAATGAGTAAGTTCTGACAACAGTATGGATGAAAAAGAAATTATATTTATATGTAAATGTAGAAATAGATACAATTCCCGCTAGGGTGTCAAAACGCGTAAAGCAATGTAATTTGTTTATTCTTAAAGTATCTACCACCATGGAAAAGGGGTCCAGAAACCCTTGACCCCACCCCTTAGATCCACCCTAGTATTTATACATTTAAAGTTGGTAACCCTCTTGTAACACATACATGTATGATATGTAAATTAGTACCCAACCGGAGAAGTGTTTAGCTGAGAATGAATGTTAGAAAAACAACAAGATTACACAAGATTAAGTTCAAATAGCGTGGATATCAGAGAATTTCTTATAAGCCAAAGTACAATTCACACAGTGAAATAAACCATTTTCTTACGTCACATCATCGTGGGAAGCATCAATGATGTACGAAAAATACTGAGATTCTCAAAAGAAAGTGTTTTTTAATATCCCCAAGGCAGGAATTTGGATTTTACCATTTCTTTGACTAAAGCAGCACTGAAATATGTGCTACGGTCACGGTATGTCGCGCAATCCACTAGTCACGTATATCATTTTTCGGCCATTTTGAGCGCTCTCTCACAGAGCGCAATATAATTTCCCCAGAAAAAAATTATATCAGTTAAAAGGCCATTTCCTCCTTAGTGTGATTCCTAAATTTCATTTGATTTGTGATAAAGGTAGTAGGGTAAATAATTGTTTCAATCGAGCTAGTAATTGCCATAGAGAAACAGGGAGATTTTTTTCAGGCCTCTCTCAGTGTCATAATTTTTTCAATCTTTATGGAAATTATAAAATAGACCCTGGAAAAGTCCTAGAATACGCTGATATCAAGTGGATGTCTTCTGGATTAATAGTTAAGGCAAGCGGTTTGTTTAAAAATGGCTAATTTTCAAGCCAAATTTTCTTGTATGGAGCCCTGAAATTGATTTTCGTCATTTTTTGCCAAAACAAAAACATATTTCACAAACAAACCACATAGCGATGAATAACTCAATATGAACTACTAAAAGCCAAAGTTTGAGCGATTGTGAAATTTTGAAGTTTGCCGGTCAAAGTTCGATTTTTCTGGAGATGCTCTCTTAAAACTTCACCCGAAATTTTCTCGGAAACGCTCTCATAGAAATTCTAAAAATGTTGCAAACCTTAAGACAAGTATGTCAGGTCAAAGATCCAGAGAGCGTTTTCCAAACTTATGCCTTGATGACAAGTAATTCGGTCTAATTTAAAATGGGGGATGACGTCATTACGTTGCTATGGTAACTCCGATTTCGATAAAACGTACCTAATCTGATACTTTAACAAAAAGTTCCCTAATATGTAGCATCTGTGAAAATTTGAAATGGAGCTTCCTACGCGGTACCAAACGACTTTCAATCCCTAAAGGAACGACGAGCATCCCCGTCAGTGTAACATGAACTGAGAGTCCCCCCCTCCCGGAATTTGAATCTGCTCTCGGGCTACTGATCAATAAAAGAGTTTGGAATTGGTGACCTCTTAGGGGTAACGGATGAACTGAAATGGACTCTTGTACCTATTAGGACTCTATCTTAGGGTTATTTTTTTAATTATCGACGAGCTTCACCATGCGGACTTAGGGAGTGCCCCCCCCCCCCCCCCCTCTCCCTGAGATTAAGCTAGATAACAATCCCAAAGATCATCTCCCTACGGGGATCGTTCGAATTGTATCCTAAAATAGAGATTTCAACTTTCTATCATAAAATCTGGGTTTCGATTAATATTATATTTTGTAGCATGTACTTTCACCAAATCGGATTGAAACAGTTGCTTTCAATTTCGAACAAAATTAGGTTTGTCTAAACTCTTACCTCCAGGAATAATAACAAGAAGGAAGCAGAGGAATATACCACGAAAAGAAGCTCCTGCTCTGAAGTACTTCATGTACGTTCTGATGGGCACGGAACCGATTGCTCGGTCCTCGTCTGCTGTTGAAATCCCCTCGCCTCCAGATGAAGGTGCACTGTTAGTGTCCGTAGTCTTATGGACTTCTACTTCCGGTTCAACACCCTCTTTAAGTGGTTCTTCTACGTTAGTTTGTAGATCCTTCTCGTCCTCGTTATACTGTGACTTGTCACGAGAAACGATGCATCCATTTTCCATTTTTAAAACCACTGAGGCATTGCGAAGGTATTTCTTGTGATGAGTAACATGAATGCGAGGTCGAGTTGAGAGAAGCCCACAGATGCATTTCTCGTATATAAACTCACCGACTTTAGCATCCACCGACCTCAGAGGACTGTCAAGCAAAAATATGTCAGCATCGGAATAGACTGTGCGAGCTAAGCTGACACGTGCCCGCTGTCCACCACTAAGGGTAACCCCGCTTTCCCCCACGTGGGTCATATCTCCAAGCGGAAGTTGTCGCAAGTCGTCGATCAAAGCGCAAGCTTCTATCGTTGCATGGTATTTTTGTTCATCGAAATCGCTTCCAAATAAAATATTTTCTTGTACTGTGCCAGAAAACAACCAAGGGTTCTGAGGCATGTAGGCAATTTTTCCAGTAACTGATATTTCTCCATTGGTAACTGGTATCTCGCCAATGATTGCTTCCAACACCGAGGACTTGCCGCTTCCAGCAGAGCCTGTGATGGCGATCAAATCGTTTTCAATACACTGCAGAGAAATTCTGTTGAATAGACTAAACATGCTTGAATCTTTTTTCGTCTTAATGTGAGAGGAAACGTTTTTCATTTCTATGCCAGGTCGTTTCAGTTCCTTATCTGGTGTATCTACATTTGTCATTGGCGTAGGTTCTCGTTGCTCGAATTCGCCACCGTCAGTCCAGCTTCTTCCACCACACCCAACATTGTACAATGACTCTTCGTTTCGACTGCCATGGGGATCTTCATTCGTGAGAAACGTTTCTAACCGTGAGAACGTCGTCTTAATTAGAGAAAAATTGTAAGCGCCCTCAACGACTGCCTCGACTACAGAATCGGCAAGGGTCTTAAGCATCATGGACGTCGTGAAGACTGCCGCTGGTGTCAGGTTAATACCAGCTCCCCACAAAGCTGCGATTGAAAAAAAACATGCTGTTGCAGGGTACGAGTTGCGAATAGCTGTAAGGGCTCCATATATGATGTTCTTTTTCTGAATAGCTTTGATCTCCTTCCTGAAGACAAATATTGCAGATGAATGTTAGTTTAAAGCCCAGTAATACGGGCAACATTTTCTTTCAACTTGTCGCGCAACATTGTTGCGTTGCAAGTTGAAATTATTTTTGCTCGTATTACCACCGTGTTGCCAGTTGCGGCAACATGTTGCGCGAAGTAGACACGAGTTCAACTTTGTGCAACATGTTGCCGCAACTTGCAACATGGTGGTAATACGAGCAAATATACTTTTCAACTTGCAATGCAACGATGTTGCGCGACAAGTTGAAAGAAAATGTTGCCCGTATTACTCGGCCTTTACTGCAACTTGCAACACGGTGGTAATACGCGCAAAACACCGTTTTCAACTTGCAACGCAACAATGTTGCGCGACAAGTTGAAAGAAAATGGCCCAGGTTACTTGGGCTTAAAAAAGATAATCTTACAAAAAAATGGAGTACCATGAAACCTATATTGTCATTTGGTCGTTATAAACATTACCTCTATTGTTTTGTGATGGCTTGCCGTAGTTGAGGCAACCTCCCCCCCTCCCCCCTCCCCCCTCTAATTTGTTTGTTTTCTATTTTAGGAGGGGGGGGGGGGGGGTGACGGGTCAGTTATAGAGATAAGTAAAACGTAACTAACCTTCGTACAACTTTGATAATTCTTTCAAATAGAGATTCCCATGCATTCATTTTCACGGTGCGGATTCCGGAAATAACGTTTTTAATAATTGCGATACGACGATCTGCCATGGACTGTGTTTCTCGACGAAAGTTCGAGATGGGATATATAGTTCCCGATTGACAAAGAGCAATCAACACCAAGTAAAGCATTCCAGTGAGAGCCATCCAACTTATGAAATACCACAACAGCGCTCCCATGGCAACGAACTCCAAACATCCCACTATGGAGATTGGTATATAATTGGCGGCGATCCTCAACGGTTGTAGGTCTTTGGAAATAAGGTTTATCACGTGTCCTGCGGTGGCATCAGCATGTAGCTCGGATGATCTTCTAGAAAGAAGCTGTTACCAGAAGACATATACAACGTCAGTCTATCAGTGCGATAACAGCAGTACGTGCGTAACTAGTTATAGTGTCAATCTGTATCATGAAAGATACATTGTATACACGCACGCACGAACTCAGTCATTCACGCACGCATACATGCATACATGCACAAAAATACCTACCCACGCACGCGCGCACAAACACACGCACCCGCGCACGCACTCATGGCACCCATGAAGCTTCTATGAAATGTAATCACTTTTGAAAAAAAAAACATTTCTGAAAAAAAACTGGGAGATAATTTTTACGTAGATAAAACTCTACAATTATTCAAATATTAGTCTTTTAGCAAAAAATATACAGAGGGGGGGGGGGGGGGTGGGGGATTGGAGAGTGTTTATCGAGGAATAGAATTCTAAACGGAATGCTGTTAATTAAATAATTATAGTACTGTTGTTAAGATTCATTCTCAGAAGTCTGCTCTTCCTATAACACGGCCTCCTCCCCCTCTGTTCCTCCACCACCGCGAAAATCACGTCGTGTCTCCTCGAGGTGATTGTCGCGCGCGTTCGCGTGCTCTCCCAATCGACTACCTGTAACGGTAGGTTTTTCTTGCATCGAGCCGTGAACTACGAATCTGGGGAATTGACTGCAAATGTAGCGACCCGCTTGAGAGGAGAGCCGTTACTGTAGGTACCGGAATCTGAAGCGCTTGGGTGCGACAGCAATTATTCTTGACTCAAGGTCTCGCTTGCTTAAAACTTTACAAGTGCACTAACTAATATACGAAAGTTTACAACAAGCCTCTATTGTTAGGAGAGTGGCGCAAGGATGTTAAAAACAATTAAAACAGAACCTAAAGTCCTTTGAGGATAGCGCAAACTAATAAAAATTCAAACGAAACTCAAGAGCAATTATTGTTACTAGTGTTCGTTACCTAGACAAGAAAGTATCTTTAAAACTAGCTTGCTACGTTACTTTATAACTACCTAAGCAAAATAAAAGTAGTGAAAAGCTAACACTTGTAAGGGGCTTAATAAGCGAGATCGTTTAGCAAGTTCTTACCCTAAAAGAAATTAACGAACATTCATTAGTGAAACTGGATGTGTTAGTAAATGTATTACAACGCGGCAAGTCAATACTTATATATATTTTTATTTTGAATGCTCTATATAGTGTCCCCAATTAGTTTTGTTTAGCTAAATACCATTGACACTTAAATAAAGTTATTCAATTCAATTCAATTCAATACTAACAGGTTGTTAATTAACCGCTCGTGTGACAGGATAACTAGGAAACGTAAGAGTAAGCATGCTATTTACTAAAGATAACACTTCTGTCTTGAAAAGCAAAAACATTACTAGGAAACGTGACTTAAAAAAAAGCCAAACATGCTATTTACTAAAGATAACGCTTCTGTCTTAAAATAAATAACCGAGGAGATGTTTTAGTGAATACTTAATTCGTTACTAAGAACGACCAACGAACACGTAGGAATTTCTTGTAAATTCGAAGATACATAACTGCTGCGCATTTTGAATAATATAATGGAAAGTGATCAAAAGTATACTGTAGTACGACTACTTAGCCGAAACGAATTATTGAAATATAAATATTGAAAAGACCCACATAAATAACTAAGGCGAATCCGAAAAAGGTAAATACTGAAAAAGCGAATTGAGTAAATATAGCGATTAAAGTGATTCCTTAGAATTGCACTGAGCATCCTTTATGCGCGTAATATATTTCGCGCGTAATTAGCGCGCACACATTAAAAACATGGCGGCGTTTTCATTGCGGCTATGCTCGCCAGAGGGGTAAATGATCGTTTTCGCGTAAATGAGCATGGTGACCTACCATTTTTCCCCCATATTTTAAGTCTAGTAATCATCTTCTTTCTATGCAAGAAGTATAGACCAATTCCTAGTGCAGAAAAATGAATAATCACTGGAAACGTGAAAATACGTTCTTTTGGTTGATTTTGTAAGGGATTATGAGGTATTTTTAGTCGATTATATCTCTTTCGCGGGGCTGGTGACCTATTCTTGTTATTTTATATTTTGAAACATTACATCGCAATGTTCAACTAGAGAAAGTTTCAGAAACTTTCTAGTGCAACTTTTATTTCGATGGAATAACCTTAATTGAAAAAGCAAGCTAATACGCTCGGTATCTATGCAAATATTCAAAAGAAAAATGAAACAGTTTCTCCTTTTCAGAGTAATGATAAACAAATATTATTAAAAAGGGTAAGATTGATATTTGTAATTATATGTATATAATATCTAATTATTTGTAATTTTATTCGTATTATGCCTATCTCACTGATACCAATTGAATGAATTTTAATAGATTTTAAGTTAACTCACAGGGAGACTACTTTGTAAAAGCCCGTGAGGGTTTCTTTAGTCTTCCTCCCAAAGCTATTTTATTGTAACACTTTCCAATATGTATTTGTATTAATTGACGGGAAATAAACATTCATTCATTCATTCATTCATTCAATACAGGCTTAAATATAACCAACCCCACTTATCACCAACCCCAATATTGAAACTTATCTTTAAATCCCCCATAACACCACCTCCCCTGGGAAGCAGATAGATAGAAGATAGATAGAAAACTTTATTAACGCGTCAATGCCTTATAGCCTGGGAAAATCCCATACTAATTTGTGGACATAAATTTTATTTACAGCAGCAGATAAGACTTACTTTCTGGTAGACCAGGGCAATCAGTCCACTTGTGATTTTGGTCCGTAGAACCTGCTGTGAAATGTAGAAGTACTGGTTTTTCGCTACCATCTCGACACAAAGACAAATGATAAATCCGCTTGTAACCAGCCATAGATGACCGTCACGAGTGCCAGCTTCCATGAGCGTGAGAATATAGATTAGTAATACTTGCTGTATTACTCGGCACACACCAGCCAATGCAGCCGTGAAAAATGTAAGGCTAAGATTCCAGCATCCAATACTTTTGATCACCGTACTCCACAGCTTGGGTGGACGATTTTCAGAAAAACTATTTTTCAATTCACAGGACCATGTCTTCTCAAATGCTTTTGCTGTCTCACTAGTTGGTTCTTGTCCCACGGTGTATGGGAGGTCAGGCAGTTCTAGCGGCCGTCTGTATCCAAGGCGCAATGTTTTCGAGAGCCAACCAAATGTTATATTCGAATAGAAAGACACCCTGTCATTGACCTCTTTCCTTTTCTTTTTTTCAAGATTTTTGTATGCCACGCTGCCCTTTCTCCGCGGAGCCATTTCATCAGCTAGAGAATATCCGAGCTAAGTTAGTGATAGAGCCAGCCAGAGAGTGATTGTAGTAGTCTTAATTATTCTTAACTTAACAGAATTTTCGAATCCGATTAGCTATTTGAGCATTTATTGACTGACACTCCCCAATTGGGGAGTGTCAATTAAGTTTGTATTGTATTGTATTGTATTGTATTGTATTTTATTATACGACATAGCATTTTAGAGTGCGGATACGCACAAAGACGAGAGCAGATATGAGACCGTATTACACGGGTCTCAGTCCCCCTGACCGCGCGCTACGGAAAACTCTGTTGAAAGCCTATATTTTTGGAAAGAATTATGTCGTATAATAAACAATTTATTCAGCGGAAAGTTGTGTAATACGGCTGGGCATTTTTACCCTCAGTGTTTATTTTTTCTCGCCTAAAGGCTCGAAAAAATAAAAACTGACTCGTAAAAATACCCAACCGTATTACACAACTTTCCGCTGAATAACCTCTATGTATTGTATTGTATTGTATTTTATTTTATTATATAGACACGAGTGTTTTACTGGAAAATAGACCACTCGTAAAACTCATACGAAACTACATCCGGACCCGAGTGGCGTATTTTCCATATCCTCACTAGTGAGGATATCGATGACGTCATTTCCCGCTTTTGCATGGCTTTTTGTGCAAAGCTGCCAAACTCCGGTTTAAAAATGGCGAGCGATAGATTCGTGAAATTCACTGAAGCCGACATGAAATCGTTCACTGAGGAGTAGAAAAATGTTAACACGAAGAAGAAAACTTCATATGACTTCAAATTATTCAAGGAGTTCCTTGCAAGTGAAGACGAAAGGAGAGAAATTCGGAAAGTCCAGCCACCGAGCTGCAAGAGTTCGCGATAAAGTTTGTGCTTTTGTCATTTGTCTATATAATAAAAAGAACATTACACGGTGGCTTGAAGATATGAATTTTATTTTCTCGTGGTAAAAACAATATTTTACTCACTCGCTGCGCTCGTTCGTAAAATATTGTTTTTACCACTCGAAAATAAAATTCATATCTTCGCGCCGCCGTGTAATATCCTCTATATATTGTATTGTATTGTATTGTATTGTATTGTATTGTATTGTATTGTATTGTATTGTATTGTATTGTATTGTATTGTATTGTATTGTATTGCATTGTATTGTATTGTCTTCAAGAGGGTCACGACTTTTTTAATGTATACATGTTTCGGATGATCCTTCATCCATCTTCAGTACAAGTAACAGAACACGCTAGTGGGTGTGATATAAATATAAGAAAAATACAATGGTATGGAAAATATAGCTAATTACAACGTGGCAGTAAATGTAGAACATATAACTAATTACAACTAGACAAGAAATATGGAAAATAAGACTAATTACGGCGTGACAAAAATAAAGAAAAAAAACAGAACAGAGAATATATACTGATGAACAAACAAAACTAAATAATATTTTTCTAATATTTATATCACACCCACTAGCGTGTTCTGTTACTTGTACTGAAGATGGATGAAGGATCATCCGAAACATGTATACTAAATTAAAAAAGTCGTGACCCTCTTGAAGATTATTTCCTGCCTGCTGGCCTTACGGAAATTTGGTATTGTATTGTATTGTATATTGTATTGTATTGAAGCTACTTGTTTGAACACTCAATTGATTGAGCACTCATTTGCATCTGCTCTCGAGAATATGTTTAAAATCCTGTGATAGAAACTCGTTATTTAGACCCAAGCAACATTCCACAAAAGTTATGTCGCAGTTTTTCGCCATTCATGCATGCGAGCTCTGAAAGTTGAGAAACCCGGCAAAGTTCCTCCGATTAAAAATTCGATGGTTAATTAGGATTCATGCAACCTGTGGTATTCCTTACAGCAATTAATTATTAATTACGAGTCATTCCTGTCTCAAATAATAAAAATATAATAATTGGTGGACTTCAAACAGCTCAAGCTGAGTTCCAGGTTTGATGCGTGATTATCGAGCGGTGAAACTGATCAAAATTTTGTCTATAAAGTCAATAAACAGCTGGCATGGTGATCCATATGGTAATTAACTCATTATCCAAGTGGTGAATAGTAAACCGTTGTTTAGAAATAAAATTGTTAAGAAAGGTATAATCAAACTGTGTGATGTGTTAAATGACACAGGCAAACTAAAAACATGGAACGTATTGGAGATAGACTCCAAAACAGTCCGTATTTTAGCGCCGGGATGAACCTGGCCCCAAAAGGATCTGGAATTCGAGCGTCGCGCACAACTCGAGAAAAAGAGGAGACTGTTTTGCAGTCTATATTGGAGAAGGAAAATATAACAACTGCTGAATACTTTCTTCTCGTGAGTGTTTTTGACACTATGCCATTAGAATGGAAAAACATCTTAAAACAACGGTTTCAAAACACACAGGCTAATAACAATACTTATAATGACATCGCTTTTCCCGCTTCTTCGAGGGTGCTATTTACTGTGAAACTACTTGCAGCTTTTGGCTTTCAGTAACGAAGTGGCTGAAAGATTATTTTATTAACCTTCATAATTTAAATGCTTCTAATATAACGTTTGGGTTTTTTAGGAAGGATTTCCTACTATTAAATCATGTTATCATCCTTTGTAAGCAAGTGATCTATCAATGCCGATGTCTCAAGATAAAACCAAATTTACTTACAAATTAGAGTTTTTAATAGCCAAGGAGAATAAAACGTTAGAAATTCATAACAAAAAATAGAAAGAATTACTCCATGTTGTTCAAAACTAGATTTTAATCATATATAATATGTAGTAAATAACTTATATACAGTTACTTCCTTTACTTTTTTTTGTAGATACGCTGTATGTGTAATGTTTAGTATATTTTTCTTGTATCGTATTGTTTTTGTTTTTTTCTATATTTCATTGTTCTGTAAGTAGTATTACTGTATTAAGTAGTTTTTTATGTGAAATGTAACTATGTTTGTATTTGTGAATAAAGTGTGAAATCATTAAAAAAATAATAAATAAATAAAAAATAAAAAAATGAAAATAAAAAAAATAGAAAAGTGGTGAATGGTGGCATCCAAGAAAGTGATCTCATGATTCTCTTATCGGATTCACGCTCAACAGTGAAAATGTTTAAATAAAAACAATATAATTCCCTAAATGCGATCGTCCCCCGAGATCGGCCATCGAATTTTTAATGAGGAATTTTGTCGATTATTTTGACTGAGAGAGTTGCTAAAAACTGCCTTGGCAGAAAATGCGCAAATGAGGCAATGGGGACACACAGAGCTTTCGGTTACCGAAATCTAGTCATTTAATAGCCTCCTCCACAGGCAACTCCTGGGTCTCCGGGGTCTGGGGCAAAAAAGGGGCAAAAGAATTTCGACCTATGGTCGAATCCACCACTGTACACATAGCGTACTAGTTAAGGCGGATTCGACCGTGTAGGTCGAAATTCGCCGGCCCAAAACGGCCTCCAGAAGCGATAAAAAACACAGGAAAAGACAACAGGTGAGGTTTTAATTCACATTATTTACAACTTTTCGAAAGAAAAGTGAAAATTATTTTCGATCGAATATTACAAACTCTCAGTTATACTACAGCGCTTTGGTGACCTGTGGTACTTACCGTCGATTACACTGTTACGCGACCGTTTAAATCCCGGGGGTGTACTCAAAAAAGTTTTATACGGGGAGGCTCCGCCCAGAGGTCCAAACCCTTACCCTTTCATATACCATTTTTCACAGAAAAGGTACCCCTTTCATATACCTTCCATAGAAAATGGTACCCCTTTCACATACCTACAGTAGAAGCACTGCATCCCTTTTCTATACCCTTGGAATGAACTAATGAACAATATATATCCCCAGAAAAAATCATCAAGCATTACCAGTAGAGATGTTAACCAAACAATAATATCATTTACTCGTGAAATCCCTACCCTTTCATATACTTCAACTCGTGACATCCCTACCCTTTCACATACCTCGAGCCTAAAAAAAGGACCCCTTTCGGGCGGAGCCTCCCCCCTCCCCGTATAGTCCATTATAGGGAGTACCCCCCCCCCCTCCCGGGTTTAAATCAAAACTCCTCTGAGCGGCTTGCAAAAAATTTCCGTCAATCACACATGCCCGTACCTGATATGGAAGGTGTTTACTCGCGGTAAAATCGAACACTTCCATATAAGGTATGACCGTGTATGATTGACGGAAATCTTTTGCAAACCGCTCAGGGGACAGGGTGGTAAAGGGGTTATGCGTGACGCGTGACTATGAGCAATAAAAAGCTCGTGACACGTGAAAAGACGTGATTCGTGACTGATGCCATAAAATACACACGTGATTCGTGAGATGAGGAAAAATAGGCTCGTGATTTCGTCATTGGGACTCTTGTCAATCCTCGACCGAAATATCCACCTTGTATCGGTCGAGTGGTGGCAAATATTTTCAGATCAAAGGCAAAAGAAAACAAGAAAGATGCATACGTTTGAAGCCCGTTTTATAAATAATACCTGAATTGATAGGCGTTCGAAATGTGTCAAAGAATCATATTTGCTTATACGCATTTATATAAAGTTCATCTACAGCGTCGACTTTTTTAAGATAGTTTTGCTCGAAATATTTGCTGTCTACTCAGTTCGTCTCGGATTGTATCCAGCCAGAAAAATAGAACATGCAAGTCTCGCTGACAAACGACAGACAACGCGAAATGATACGGCGTTAAATTACAGTACATGACAGTCTATTCACTGGATATACAAGACAAATATTTATGTTTATCGTTGTCTTGACTCTTTGTATTGATTTTAAACTTGAGCAGTATGAGCCCGGGGGTGGGGCATTTGCCTTCTTTTATGGCCCGACCGTGGGGAATTTGACCAAAATTTTTCAAAAATGTCAAATGCCCTGGGGTTCGCCCGGGGTGGGGGTGGGGGGGGGGGGGGGGGGATGGGCACTGCTGGAATTGACTGACGCATTATGACAAGGTTTATTATTATCATAATTTTGATTGGCTAAAAGCACTCTGCTAATTCCAGATGGCACTGTGTCAACGCGTCATATCTGCAGACAGCAGGTTGTACACCTCGGTGAGGCCGCCACCGATATAAACCAAATGCCGTTTTTAAAAATCCTCGTTAATATTTTACCTCAAAAACGACCACTATGTTCAGTTTACCATTGTTATCTATCTCCACAATGGGTGTATAGTTTTCTGACTTTTCTGGTTTACCGTGGACTTATTTTTGAACGGTGCTCTCTGTTATTTAGTCGGCTTTTAAAAGTCGATCTCTAAATCTCTCAACGAAGGCTTCGCATCCCTTTCCAGTCATACACTCACATGATTAGGGACCTCTCTCCTCCGCAGAGGCTTCGTGGGATAATAGGGAATAGGGAAGATTGGGGAGAGTGAAATATAAAGCGCGCGGGGTTAGGGACGGACCATTAGAAAAGTTATGGGGGGGGGGGGGGTGGTGGGGATTTTTCAGCTCGCATGAATTTTTTTTCCTCCATTGGCTGTGCAGGATTTTTTTGGGGGGGTAAAGTCTTCTGCACGAATTTTTTTTTTTTATGGTAAAAATATTTTTATCTATGATTCCATTTAATTTGGAATTTGGAAAGGACTATGACTTTTAATACATAAATTGTAAACATGAAAAGCATTTCAGCTGTAATCAGTTGAAAGTATACAGGAAGGTGCAGTGGCCTAATGGTTTATAGTGTGCTGGACTCCGGACCGGCAGTAGAAAGACTCCTAGTCGCTTCATGTCATGGAAACCAGAGATAACCGCAACAGCCTGATGTGCCACTAGGCTCGAATGCAGACTTTTACAGGCCCGTAGACAGGATTTTGAATGGGGGTGCGTTTGAGTGGCAAAGTTGGGGTCGTACGAGCGCCGAAGGCGCGAGTTACTAGGGGGGTCCGGGGACATGGCCCCCCGGGAAATTTTGAAAGATTAGGTTGTCTGAGACTGCACCTCTGAGCCCCACCTCCCTACGGGCCTGCCGGGCTATTGAAAATGTACATAACTACATATTGTAAAGTGTACTGGTACTGTGAGAAAAGTAATGATACCGCAATTGTACAGCTGGGGCACCTTCCACTGCAAACGGTTGCTTACGGTTCGTGAGAAAAATACAAATTGACAATAATAATTATTAGCAACCGCTGTTTTATTGTGTACAATGGTATTGGACAGGGTACATGCTAAATGTGAAAACTACATTTATCATGACTATGCAATTTCATTCCCACCTTTTTTCTGCCATATATAGTCCCCTATATAGATATATTAAAAGCACGAGAGCTGCAGCAGTATATGGTGGCCTTAATTTCACCTTCACCATCTTTGAGATGTGAATTTGAAAAGGTTGTCAAGTTAAAAATATATTGAATTAACAGCCTCCTCAGTAGGCACATGAGCCATCTTCAAGTTTCTTTTATAGCGAGTGTTAATTTCGGGCCTGTCAACTCGGACAAAGCGTTCAGACACAATTGATTGGTCTCTACATCAAGCATTGAATGCTTCCGCCCGCTGACCAGTTACATTTTTAGACTCGCTTTCTCATCCGTGCCTTTGCCACCACAGCAGACGCGAATTGGTTTGAAGTTTTTGGAGCGAATTTTATTGACTCATTACTCATCGAAGGTAAGAAAAACATTGTAAGGACATAGTTAAAGGATAGTAGAGTAGCTTTTCCGTTCATTGTTTGATTAGTTTCGATTTTGTTGAGAAATCGAACGTATTCAACTATGCGCCGTCCGATCAACGGGTAAAACAATTAAACCCCATGACTAATCTTAACCTTCTATTATTACTATGCAATCAGTTGCTTTCCTATTCGGTGAAGTGTAAAGTGCAGACTGCAAACCGGGGTAAAATGCAAACTAAAGTGTGAAATATTATATTGTATAAACATGCATGGAAACTAAGCTTACTCACCACAGGATATATATTTGCAATTTTCGACAATCTGATTGGTTCCCTACTCGAGGTATATGAGGTCCCATTTTGCAGATACGGGATTTTGCCCCCAGGGCATGGTAATGGTAATGGTATTTATATAGCACATTTTCTATATGGATATATTCAAATGCGCTTTACAATTCAACTCAGGGGTGAGATCGGACATCATCATGTAAAGTCGCATGTGGCAGCCGCTATCAGTCCATTCATGATCTCACCCCACCCACCCAACCCATGAATACATGTGAACAGGCCAGACCACAACACCGGGGACTACGCCCCTACTCTTTTCTAACAGTGGTGTGGGTTCTTTAACATCCCCTACTAATACGATACGGTACAAGGATATGTAGGAGACAAGGCCAACGGCTTAACATCACCGCCCAATGACGCAATCATCTGAACTGAGACAAGGTGTTGAGCACAGCCAGCATGATCTTACCAGTTATTTTAAGACCCTGGTTGTTGGTCTGGCCGGGATTTGAACCCACGACCTCCCGCTCTGCAGTCTGGCGCCCAACCAACTGAGCTAACCAGGCGGCAGCATCCTATAATATGATTTATTCTTTTATTGTGGTAATCATTTTAAGAAGTATTATAGGATGCCCTGGGGGCAAAATCCCATATCTGCAAAATGGGCTATTACTACCTTATTTGGGAAGCCTGCTAAATATGTGCACATGCACACATGGCAGGCAGTCATGTTTATCAAAATAATAAATATCCCATTTTACTCTGTTTGTTCCTTCGTTTTCCCCGGTAATTTAATTGCAATATCCTGTGGTGAGTACAGTAGCCTGAGATCAGGCTCCTGAAGAAAATGTGCGAGCGAAGCGAGCCGAGTCAATGCCTGGAGCGAGAACGAAAGCGACGGAGCCTGAAGACATTCCTTTGATGCCACCGATCCACCCTCCAGTAATAAGTCCTGTTATAAAATGTCAACAAGTCACCTGAAGTGTTTGGCGTGCTTCCCAAATTAACTTCTTGTTTACTAGAATGGTTAAATAAATTATTTCTCCTGGCAAAAATTATCGTTGCATATCAAGTATTACCCATAAAACAAGCTTGAAAGTAAAAAATTTCTAAAAGTAAGCGTATAAAGTGGCGAAGACGGCTTCGTCCACGAAACTTACTATAACGCGTCTGCAAATAACTTATGTAATTTTAGCCAACGCTATGTCTCTGTTGAATGTTCAATTTTCAGCCGTAATTTTCTCTTCGCAAATGAAAGGACTCCAACGCAAAAGATCGGATAACCTCCATGTCAATTTTTTGGCGGTCGAGTATCCTCTGAGTTTTTATCCTTCCATTTCGAACTTCAGCTTACAGGCCTAAACGGGACAACTGTTAGACTTGGTCTTTCATTATCGAAACTGCAACGGCGACACAATTAGAACAGTAGATCATTCTAATCTCCACCCGAGGTTAAACTCTTGCCAAAACCAGTCGGGAGAATCCCAAATACATCGTGCTCTTTTGCCACAGATTCTAGGCATATCTTTTGCTCTTCCTTGAGCCAAGGGATATCTGAAAGATCTGATGGCAAAGAATAAATTCCGTAACGCTTGCTCAATTCTCCTGTATTCAACTTCAACAAACAACGCGTGACATTGTGTTGTCAACATCTGTCATCATTCACCGCGAATCTGTCAATATTAAGCAATTTGACCAATCAGATCATGAAACCAGAATCTGGTATCATGGATCGGCGGCATCAAAGGAATGTCTTCAGGCTCCGTCGCTTTCGCTCTTGCCCCAGGCAGTGACTCGGCTCTCTTTGCTCGCAAATTTTCTTCAGGAGCCTGATCTCAGGCTATGAGTACAGAGGAACCTCCACTTTGGGACACCTCCATTAAGGGGACTCGTCTCCTGGTACCGGCAAAATGCTCATATAGTTATATACATGTAATCATTGTATTTGCCACCTCTATTAAAGGGACACCTCTATTAAGGGGACAGGGATACTTTCTGAGCACCCCAAAGGCTATTTCAACCTCCATGATTAAGGGGACAATAATTTTAATCTACTAATAGTACAAGGCTATTATTATTGATCAGTCTCAAGCTGTTAACTATTTTTCAAGAAGAGTGTAGTTATACAGTAATATTTCGTAACCAGTTGTTGTTCCAGTTTCTGCCTGCATTGCATTTTGTACTGTACTGTAATTACCTAATGACAGTCTAACAGCAGTAATCTACAAGTGACAAGTCAAATCGCAATTTTTAAGGGTTGCTGTTGCGAGTTTAAATCAATTTCATGCATTATTTTGTCACATTATACATACAACCTTACTGTACAACTGTGGCTTCGAACTTAATATTCATAAATTATACAACAGTATACTGTAATTATGTAAGTGGCTGCATTCCAAGTCATGAAAACAGGCAATTTTGTTTACTAGGTGGTTACTGTAACAACACCCCACCCAACCTCTATTCAGGGGACACTTTTCCTTGTACTGAGAGTGTCCCCTTAATGGAGGTTCCACTGTATAATATAAAGCAATAATTATTATTCCAATCAATCTCATCGTACATGAACTCATAGCCAATGAGGCGTGCCTCGTTGGCTATTTAACAATTATTACATGAGCCCGCGTTGGATACGAGATGATAGATAGCCAACGAGCGCGTAGCGCGAGTTGGCTATAATCATCTCGTATCCAACAAGGGCGAATGGAATAATTGTTTTATTAAAAACTTTAGTAACTTTAGGTGAAAACTTCGGTATTACTTTTTAAACAAGACTATAAATCGACTGAGTGATTTTTCAGTTCAATTAAATGAAGCATGGATTGTAAGAAAACGGCGGCAAACGTCTGGCGACCGGCGCTGTCTTCGGTCTGTTCGGTAAACAAACTGAATGAAAATAGAGCTGCAAGATAGAATTTTCTTCGGATTAATATTCGCTGTTTCTTCTAAAGTTTCGTATATTCTGGAAGATTGTCCAACTGTGGAGCTGAACATTTTTCATTTTACAAGTTGAACTGATGGACAGCTGAACGGGTTGTTTATACGGCGAGCAAATCGTGCTCGTCTGCAGAATTGTGTTGAGACGAGCGAAACTGAGCCAGTTGAAATCAAGTTCACTGAAGTAAAGAGCAAAAGAAAGAGTCAATATCTACATGGATGGAGAGAAAAAGAGTGACCTTCCAAGATAATTTCACTGTGAAGTCGTCCGGATTCGATTGTACCATCACCAACGCTTGACGAACTGAGATATTGTTTTCAATGCTTCGTCTCTGATGGATATTTATTGTGCTGATTTTAAAAGTTTAGTCCATCTCGAATTAACAAGCCTCTTCGAAATACAAGGTAACAATACTGAATAGGTTAAGCTTAAATTTGCCAGTAAATTCGTTCAGTTGCATTTGCTGTACAATTACAAGAATTTCCCATTAAATATTTCGTTCCAAACTTTGCTGCATTTTCTAGCAGTTTTGTTACTTCGTCTTCAGTCAATTCTGCCGTGAAACAATTTTCTCCGGCGGCCATTGTTCCATGGAGAGAGAAAAAATTCAGCTCTCTTTCTCGCCGATGCGTTCATGGTATAATGGCTCATATACCATGGCCTCTAAGCCAATCAAAACTCTAGAAATGCATTATCCAATGGTTCAGTTTTTAATAAGAGTTAATATATGACTCGATTTCGTGGAATCATTGGCTAAGACCATACGGCTAATTCACACTGGCATCGAATTGTGATGTCATATCTACAGACACCAGGATTTATGCATGTAATATTACACTTCATATTATTTCCCTCATACCTACAGACAATAAACAATAATTATTATTATTATACATTCAACTCACTATCTCTTTTCTGATTGGCCAAAAGCGTACAGCGAATTTTCGAAATCAGCGCCTTTGAAAGCATCTACGTCATCTACCTACAGATTAGTGAGAGGATCACGGGTAATAACCTGCAGATTATACAATAATCATGTCAAGGACACTCAAGGTCACGGGTAATCATGAATCATGTCATCAATGACCGCGGTGTCGCACGCTTTGCGTTGCTTGCCGCTAAGTAACATTGGTGGCAGAAGCGTTATTCTTTTTCGTTGAATGTATAATATAACAATTATTATTATTAGATTCGGTTTTTGTGATATCCAGAATAATCAAGGTCTCTGTAAGAGTTATCAGCCTCGGCCTTTGGCTTCGGCAGATAACTCTTACCTCGACCTTGATTATTCTGGATATCACAAAAACCTCATCCAATAATTGAGTATAATAGCGAGAATTATCAGGGCCGAGGTATGTGTTATAAGCTGAAGGCTTAGGCGGATGAAAGACAAACCGAGACATTGATAATTTCGCTATCATGCGAAAACCGAATCCAATAATTATTGTTTTATTATACATTTAAAAAACTAAATAACCATTTTGGGCTTAACTATACAATGTTTTATAGCTTTTTCCTTCGCGAATTGTGCCAAGTATTTTTAATTTCTTTTTCGCTGCCGGCGCTAATGAAGCAAACGAGGCATGGTACATGTACACGTGCATGACATCAATAAACATGTCTGTAGCTATGACACGTAATACAGGCATAAATCCTAGTGTCTGTAGCTATGACGCGTAATTACATGATAAATCCAGGTGTCTGTAGTTACTGTATGATGCATCAGTTCGATTTCAGCATAATAATAATAATATTAATCAACTTTATTTGATGAGAGTGACACATAACAGTATATCAACTGACGAGCTAGTGGCCCTTGATCCTAAAACTATCAATACAAATACAATATTAATATACCTAAATTATGGACAAGACTGTTGCAAGAATAATAAAATACAGCTAACAATAATATTACAATATCAGATTAAAATTTGGCAATGCTAAAAATTACAGCTAAAAATTACAATATCAGATTAAAATTTGGCAATGCTAGTTAAAAATCTACAAAGGATAAACTTACATTAAATTTATACTAAAATATTGCACTTCTTCGTAGCGTGATAGAAAATAACTTTTAAGGGATTTAGTTACTGATGTTCCCTCTTTCTTTATGTTGTGTGGTAAAGAGTTCCATAGTCTTGTTGTTGTGACACTGAAGGTTCAACCTCCCTCGGTTTTGTGTTTGAAGCGAGGGCAAACAAGATTTGTGGAGCTATGGCGACCAGAGCGTGTGTTTATGTCTGCGTTGCATTTAATAAGGTCATACATGAATGAATGAATACATGAATTAGCTGTATGCTCTCAGCCAATGAGAATAGAGATAGTGAGCAAAATGTATAATAATAAGTCATACCTATACAGACAATGCTTGTTGGATGATGTCATGCACGTGTACCATGCATCATTTGCTTCATTAGCGGCAGCATAAAATAAATTAAAATATTCCATAATCCGTGAAGGAAAAAGCTACAAAACGCTGCGAAGTTAAGCCCGAAATGATATTTAATTTTGAAATATATAATAAAATAATTGTTGGATTAGATTTTTGCATGATAGAGAAATTATCAAGGCCTTGGTTGTGTTGTCCAACTCAGCTTCGGCCCCTGCATATAACACAAACAGAACCTCTTCAGGGTCCTCTCTCAGCTTTGTCTTTTGTTTCATGTTGTGTTCAAATCAGAGACTTGATTTTCATTTTACAACAGGAACTTACCAAGCTATATTTGTAGTTTCATCTTCAAATTGTGAGTCAGTCAAAATCCCATACAAGTATATGATCAACTCCTCAAGATGGAAAATTCCCTCCAATAATAAAGTATGAACAAAAAGAAGTCCACTTAACCTGGCACAGGGTATATTTTCACAACATTTTACTTTTTTTTTTTTTCATGATTACTTTTCTTTTATTCACAACATTTTACTCTGCATGGAATAGGGTTTAAGAGATCTTCAGACTATCGGTATCACCCCAAGTGCCTGATTACCATATATACCCACTAAGCCTTTTTTAATCGAATAAAAGCTTTTAGTAAAAATCTACTAGTGTACTAATGCAAATGAGACAATCTGATTGGCTGAGCTACTCGTACACTATCAGCCATCAGTGTGCAGTGGCTGGAGGTCGTCTACAAAATTGCGGTTTCTTCTCGTTTCTTCGGAAGAAGATTTAGAGTTAATACTAGACAATTGTTATGATTTTTACTAAAACAATTAGTATATACCAAACCAGTGAATAGTGCTTTTCGCGCGTTCTGATTGGCTAGCTCGGAGGTGAATAGTCTTTGCTATTCACCTCCGAGCAAAACAAAATGGCTGTGCGTTTTGCTTCTTTGATCAAAGCAGAAATTACTTCCATAAACGAGGCCGCTGCACGTCACTGTGTTATCAAAAATACCTGAAGATATTTAGAGGTGTTCATTAGCAGCAATTTTAGTCGTGTTACTAAATAAAATCGCCAAAAATGTCGTACAAAATGTTTTGTTTTATACTATCGAGCAAATAGCTAGAGTGCAACGCTCAGCTTTAAAACATTTCGAACAGTTAAGTCTTCAAATTAAGTGGTTCCAAACGCAGTCCAGTCCAACTAACTCTAAACTACAATTCCTTCCTGAATACAGCGGTGTCTTTCAAAAACAAGAAGTCCCTGTAATTATTTCAATCCTGCCAACGATTTAGCTTTGTATTCGGATCGACTAATCTCGGTCTCACAGTACGCTAGAAAATATTCTGGTTGCCGTATCAAGATTTGTCCAAAGTGCTGTGGCTTCTCAAAACTTTACTGCTTCTCCCCTCCAGTAAATTAACAGCAGTAACATCAGACGGTGGATTCAGCCACATGTGAGAAATAACTGAATTGGAATTACGAAAACTGCTTCAGTTAGCAGCATCTTGACCATCTTCAGTGTTTAGTTTATAACGACACTTACAGTTTCAACATCAGTTTCTCAGGCAATAGTAACCGACAGAACTTGTAAAATACGAGAAAATAGAACTCGTCGCTTTTGGTCCATCAGTAAAAACGGAAAAAAGAATAATTTTCTCCTTGAAATCGTCAAAATTCACTAAGAGACTTATTGGTCGCCTGATGTTGTCATGTGACTTTTCCCGCGCTGTCCTCGGTCGCGCGCGTAGGCTTCCCCTTTTGAAGGATTTTTTCCGATTTTTCGCGGTAAAATAAATCTATAATTTTTGAGCTAGCTATTTCTCTGGTTTGGCATATACTAAAACAATTATTCACCGAAGTGGAGGTGAATAGTGGAGGATATTTACCGAGCCGCTAATGGAATATCAATAATATTAAATGATGAACGGGAAATTTCCGTGTGCTGCTTGGCACTTTTACTTATAAACAAAAGTAAATGAAAAGTTCTCGCATGCGAGTGTTCAGTGCCACAAAAATATTGATACATGTCTGTCCAAACGTTTCGGGCTCAACCCTTAATCAGTGGAAGTCAGTTGATGTTCGTTGAAAACTGGCTTGAGCCATGATTTATAGTTCAAAGGTAGGCGAGCGAGTAGCCTGCGTAGCTGGCGGTCTTGTTGGCGCGCGGAGGCAAAATTCGTAAGCGGCGGAGCCGCGAGAGACTGGGGCGGAGACCCTCCGCCCCAGTCTCTCGCGGCTCTGCCGCTTTCGAATTTTGCCTTCGCGCGCCAACAAGACCGCCAGCTACGCACCACAGCGGACACAGCGGCAAAATGACTGCGCGTGCGCCAACCTGCTCACTCATTTCCATACAAACATAATGGCGGCAATTCAAAATTCCCGGAATTTGTTTTCATTTCGCGTGGATAAGGCCGTCACGGAACAGATAAGGTTTTTACCTTGAAAACAATTCCGAGAGAGACTCTTCTTTCACATATCTTTTTTAGCAAACTAATTATCTTTTCCACAATAGCGAATTTATCGCTCGAAGTCGAGCGATCGTAAGTGAAACACGAAAACATAGCTGAAACATAACCTGTTAGAAAATGAAAGCTTCTTCAGGTTAACGCGATTTTATTACTAAGGCCCGGGTCGCACTTGCGGACAAGTTTGGTAACTTTAGTGGATTTCTTCAATTTAAGCGTCAATTATAGCAAAGACGAGTGCGACCTACGTTTTCAGGACGAACAACGTGTCCAAAAAGATAAAATAACAAAAAAGTCGCAGTCCTATGATTGGCCCGCGTCGCACGTGTGCACGTTTTGAAATTTGTTTGATACAATAATCGCAAAACAAGTGCGACCTACTTGTTGTGAGTCGGACAAATTTTGTCAAAACGGACAAATCTTCAAAGGCGCCGTAGTCCTGCCCTGGGGCTGGACAAGCCACTTCCCCACGCACCGGGTGACTCCAGATAACAATGCTTTCTTGATTAACCATTGTGTTTTTCTCTGAGAATAACAAATTTGCATTTTGTTGCGTGTTGCCATATATTCATCCTCGTTCCCAGAGCTCCTCGTTTTTTTTCTTTGCGCAGGAAACGAGTAGCCCTGGTCGCAAGGAAAAAATCGAATTTTTTTTGATAAAAAATGGATGCGCAACTCGAATTAATGAATGGATGTCCGGAATTTTCGGACATCCGGTAACGGCTGAGACCAGAGCCTCCGTTTCGCCAACCACGTGACCAAAAGAAACAGAGGATCTGGGAACGAGAATGCCATATATTTGATTCAAATTTACCGCGGCCTCCAGGACTGTGTGCAAGTATAGTATGGTTTACGCCACCAAAACTGGATTTAAAATATGTGAATAACAATGCATTGTTTTTTTCATTTGTTTCTATTAATTTTCTGTGGTAATCGTTACAAGTCGAACCAACTTCATGATTTTAATAATGTTGTGAAGGACAAAGCTGTTCTCCCCAAAGCCCAGAATTTAGTCATTTCACATCGTTGTTTTGCAGAGGTCAGCTGAGGAATGTCCCAAGAGGTTTATAGCACGTGAAAAGCTATTGTGCTAGTAACTAAGGGGGTGATTACATGGCGAATTTCAGCCCGGGCTGAAACCTTGTCCATGTAATCGCTAACTTAATTTCAAGAGGATTTGTTTCGGAAGTCGGGCTGAAATCTCAGCCCCCCTAACCGGGCTGGAATTTCAGCCCGGGCTGAAATTCGCCATGTAATCACCCCCTAAACCTTTGTTACTCTACAAGATGTCTCTGACAACATGTCCTGACAATTTTTTTTGAAAATGTTGGGACATTTCAAAACGACCCGGGCCTTAATTATATCGCTAGCCCAAAATCCCATACAAGCGTGCGCACGATTATTTGTTAATTTTTCCAAACTGTCCAAATTAATCGTTAATTTTGGATACGTGTCCAAATTAACGATTAATTTGGACAGTTTCGCGCGATATAATTAATTAAGGTGGCTGATAACGGTTTACAGCCCTTGCGCTTTGATTGATCGATACTACCATCTTATATCAGTTGATGTTAAAATAAAGGTATCAAACGATTGCCCAATCATCGGTGAACAAGTTATGATAATATTTGTGACATAATAAGTTACCATAGCACCAGTATTACCTGTCAAAAACACCCTTATTTTTAGCTTTAAGTGCTTATAACTCAAAAACGAGCCCGGTGACCCCCATTTTTTATAATTGAATAATGATCAGCATGTTAAGACACAACTTTTTACAAAGTTTAAAAAATTCTGCGGAGGGAATTCAGAGCCACCTTAAATTTTCGAAAATTTAAGGTGGCTCTGAATTCCCTCCGCATAATTTTTTTAAACTTTGCAAAAAGTTGTGTCTTAACATGCTGATCATTATTCAATTATAAAAAATGGGGGTCACCGGGCTCGTTTTTGAGTTATAAGCACTTAAAGCTAAAAATAAGGGTGTTTTTGACAGGTAATACTGGTGCTATGGTAACCTAATATACCAGGAAGATGATCATAATGTGTTCACCGATGATTGGGCAATCGTTTGATACCTTTATTTTAACATCAACTAATATAGGATGGTAGTATCGATCAATCAAAACACAGGGGCTGTAAACCGTTACCAGCCACCTTAAGAGAAGATTTCCACAATTATCAGACAAAATCGAATTTCCGCGGCAAAGCTTAAAAACTCAAATTCGTTATCCTTTTGCATATAGGTAGTCCTTAGTGAGAACACAAACGCTATGTAGTTTTTTTCTTGAAATCTTTTTGTATTTCCGAGAAAAAACGAAATTTTCGATTTCGCCTCCAGACTCGATTCAGCGAGTCCAAACTGGGTTGAAAATCGACCATTTTCACTCGGCGCTCCTGACGAAACTATCCACCCTATTGAAAATTTAATACTACCAACGTATTGCATGACTTTTCATTGTCTAGAGAACACAATTTCAAAAGTATAGGATTTTTCTAATTATTGAACGGTACACAAAACCAGAGTATCATCCAATGTTATGATAGTCAGTTGGTCAAAAGAATTGCCATTTTAACCATGTGCCATATCTCAGAATCCCATAAAATTAAGGATTTAAACTGTGGAAAGAAAGATCTTCCAATATATGTAAAGTGTTTAGTTTGGGCAAATGATTTCGCACTTTCTCAAAAAATTCTTCAAAATAGTACGCAGAAGGCGTGAAATCACGCCAGTTGTCGAATGCGTGACCAAACGTAAAATACCGTAACGTGTGAATAAAATTACTTCAATTCGAAATACCAGCATTACCTAAGTATTAAACAACGTACATATGCTCACCTTTGCTCGATTATGATATCCTGACCGTTGTAGAATGTTCTTTTTCTTGACAATTTTCCAATGGCGTTTCTGACCCGGGCATACGACACATACGCACCATCGGATCAACACAACGAATTTCCTCTACATATCATATGTGTATATTCAATTTGTTCTGCTTGTGTTCTTCGATATCTAGTACCGCTAAAACCACAGCCACAAGCCACCTCCGGCTTCGAGTATCCGGTTTGAAGGTTTGAAAGTTCTCCATGCCGTTACTCGTTTTGAGCTTGTTGAAAAGATGCTTAATTTGCATATTGACTGAATGCATGCGTGACCACATTTTTTGTACGTGGGGGTGGGGCAGGAAATACGTGTCGCGCCTCTCACCCTACCGCGAAAATCCTTTGGCTGCGCGGTGAAAATAACTGCTCGAGCAAAATAAGTTCCTTCTCGCTTTCTACAACAGCAAAAGACCAAACAGATGGCTCTCTATATCTTTATCGCAGGACAGTAAAGGAACTTCTGTTAATCTATTTTGTCTCGTCGATCATGTGAACAAGGGCTGCCAACTATTGACAAGAAACGTCATGTTTTCGCCAATAGTTCAACCCATCATCTGAATGAACTCCACGTCGATCGGGTGATTCATATATATTTTCCGTGGGAAAAAAACCTCGTTACTTTATTTGGTAAACATTTCGTTAATTTAATTTTGTAAATCGAGTTTATATTATCATGCAGAAAAAATGAACATCATAGATAGATAGTTTATTAGTGATACTATTGCAGCTTGATGGCTGAATTGTGTAAAACTTTACAAAAATACATGTAATAAAAATAATATTAAAATGGTTTGCAATTGACATTAAAAATTAAAATTAGGAAATATATTGATCGATCGTAAAACTAGAAAGGCTCCTTAAAATAATGAAATTTATTATCAATATTACCGAGGAGGTAACAAAACATAAGTTTTACCTTTGTGTTCGTACGAAAACAAAATACTTTGATCGCTAAACGTGTTTTTTTGTTTCCGACAGAAGCGCAAAGTTTTAAAAATAGCTTACATGTAATCCGATCCTCGACATGCAACAAAAAGTTGTCACGTCACGCTTGTGCCGGCCAATATGCAAATTACCCGCTTTCGGTTTTATTTTAACGGATACTCGAAGTGGGCTTAATGACTGTCGTTTTGGTGGATACTGCCTGGAAGCTGGCTAAACAATTCTATTGAAAAACCTGAGTAGCACAAATATACATGTGCACAGCAACTTGATAGTATACTATTGAGCCGTTTTGCGTTCATCTTCAAATTCGGATGCGTACTCGTCACTCAAACCTTGAGGAACGCCATTGAAAAATGTCAGGAAAGAAACATTCTGCAACAATCAGGATATTACAACCGAGCAAAGGTGAGCATATTTACGTCGTTTAATACTTAGGTGATGCTGGTATTTCGAATTGAAGTAATTTTATTCACACGTACGGTAGTTTACGTTTGGTCACGCATTCGTGATTTCACTCCTTCTGTGTACTATTTTGAAGAATTTTTTGAGAAGTGCGAAATCATTTGCCCAAACTAAACTTTATATATATTGGAAGATCTTTCTTTCCACAGTTTAAATCCTTAATTTTATGGGATTTTGAGATATGGCACATGGTTAAAATGGCAATTCTTTTGACCAACTGACTATCATAACATTGGATGATACTCTGGTTTTGTGTACCGTTCAATAATTAGAAAAATCCTATACTTCTGAAATTGTGTTCTCTAGACAATGAAAAGTCATGCAATACGTTGGTAGTATTAAATTTTTAATAGGGTGGATAGTTTCGTCAGGAGCGCCGAGTGAAAATGGTCGATTTTCAACCCAGTTTGGACTCGCTGAATCGAGTCTGGAGGTGACATCGAAAATTCGGGTTTCTCGGAAATATAGAAATATTTCAAGAAAAAAACTACATAGCGTTTGTACTCTTACTATGGACTACCTGTATGCAAAAGGGTAGCGAATTCTATTTTTCAGCTTTGCCGCACTATGTCTGATTTTAGTAGAAATACTCTCTTAAAAACCTAATAGCACTACATGCTTGTCCAATTTGAAAATAATTGAATTCAAAAAATTCCTCGGACTGCCAAATTGGACTCGACCTGCGGTCTCGTCCAATTTTGCAGACCTCCGAATTTTTTTCATCCAATTATTTTCAAATTGGACAGCATGTAGTCCCTATTACATATACTAATACAGCGTGACATGTTTGACAACTGTCTTTCTTCACACAAAAGTTTCACTTGGCCTTTTACTGCAGTCATTGCTTGTACACATGTAGCCTTCTTCCTCTTTGACGTCCTTTGCCTAATACATGTATCCGTGACCTTTATTCTGAGAGCCCGCTTACAGTGATGATGACGCTACCATTGCCACTCGAGAAAGTTTTTGATTAATTTTTGACAACTTTTTGACGACTTTCAGATGGGTTCCGTTTGACTTGACCAATCAAAATCCAAGGAGTGTTGGAGGCGGAGTCGTGACATTTGAATGGTTTTAGTTTCTAGTCTAGTTCAGAGATGTAGCCTGCGAGCAAGCTCTCTTGGCGTTTTTGGAGGGAAAAGAGAAAGAACGGGGGAAAGAGCTCTTTCACTTTCCCGCCTCCCCACCCCCCACCCCCCCAAAACCCCCAGAGAGCTTGCTCGCAGGCTAGTTCAGATGTGGCGCCACAAAACGGACACATCAAAGTTGTCAAAAAGATGTCAAAAAGATGTCAACAATTAATCAAAAACTTTGTCGAGTGGCAACGGTAGCATCATATTCACTGTAATACGGAACACCGGATAATACGGACACTTTCGCCGTGTCCCCTTGGTGTCCGTTTTAACCGGGTTCCACTGTAATCATTTTATTCTCGGGCTTCTGTTTGTGTCAAATTCTCCTCTATGTTAAGCTGAACTTCGGTGAAATACCCGAAGTATGCCCAGTACATGATTGCGCTTGGAATTGACTGATATATACGATCAGGTGTTATTTTCCTTTTCTTTCTTTTCGCGGAGAGAACGAGAGCGACTCCCCATGGTTAGAGGAGGGCCTGATCGCAGGTTAACTGATACATAAATACAGCATTTGTTTCTGATGTTTAATTGGATGCTCAAAAAAGTATCAGTTAACTCTTCACTTCTTGCAATACGATACATTTACTGTTAAAATAAGTATATAAAAAAGCCCGGCATGTTATTATTGCATTGTGGGTCTCAAACAATAATACTGTAAAATTACTGCACCTAATCATGGTGCGAAGGAAGAAATTACGAGATGCCATAGCAAATTTAAGTTCTTAATTATTTTAATCACATATTTTTAGTTGCTTTTCAAATCTGAGTTTTTGTTCGTATTTTCAAGGTCAGAGGATATTGTTACATGATACCTGATAGTGCTCAAAGCTAGCAATATGGATGGAGAGAAGCCTTTTGAGTGCAACCAGTGTGGGAAGCATTTTAATCATGCAGAGAACCTAAAGCAACATAAACGAACTCACACAGGAGAGGAGCCTTTCAAATGCAACCAGTGTGACAAGTGTTTTTGTCGGGCATTTAATCTACAGCAACATAAACAAACACACACAGGAGAGATTCAGAAGCCTTTCGAATGCAACCAGTGTGGCAACTGTTTTAGTCGGGAATTTCATCTAAAGCAACATACACGAACACATACAGGAGAGAAGCCTTTTGAATGCAACCAGTGTGGGAAGCTTTTTACTAATGCAGGGAACCTAAAGCGACACGAAAGAATACACACAGGAGAGAAGCCTTTTGAGTGCAACCAGTGTGGGAAGCGTTTTAGTGATGCAGGGAACCTAAAGCAACATACACGAATACACACAGGAGAGAAGCCTTTCGAATGCAATCAGTGTGGAAAGTGTTTTCTTGATACAGAGACTCTAAAGAAACATAAAAGAATACACAAAGGAGACATTAAGAAGTCTTTTGAGTGCAACCAGTGTGGGAAGTGTTTTAGTCGGGCACTTCATCTAAAGCAACATATACGAACACATACAGGAGAGAAGCCTTTTGAGTGCAACCAGTGTGGGAAGCTTTTTACTAATGCAGGGCATCTAAAGCGACACGAAAGAATACACACAGGAGAGAAGCCTTTTGAGTGCATCCAGTGTGGAAACGTTTTAATGATGCAGGGAACCTAAAGCAACATAAACGAATACACACAGGAGAGACGCCTTTCAAATGCAAACAGTGTGACAAGTGTTTTAGTCGGGCATTTGATCTACAGCAACATAAACAAACACACACAGGAGAGATTCAGAAGCCTTTCGAATGCAACCAGTGTGACAGGTGTTTTAGTCGGGAACTTCATCTAAAGCAACATACACGAACACACACAGGAGAGAAGCCTTTCAAATGCAACCAGTGTGAGAAGCTTTTTACTAATGCAAGTAACCTAAAGCGACACGAAAGAATACACACCGGAGTGAAGCCTTTGAGTGCATCCAGTGTGGAAACGTTTTAATGATGCAGGGAACCTAAAGCAACATATAAAAAGAAGACACACAGGAGAGAAGCCTTTCGAATGCAACCAGTGTGGAAAGTGTTTTCTTGATACAGAGACTCTAAAGAAACATAAAAGAATACACAAAAGAGACGTTACGAAGTCTTTTGAGTGCAACCATTGTGGGAAGTGTTTTTGTCGGGTACTTCATCTAAAGCAACATATACGAACACATACAGGAGAGAAGCCTTTTGAGTGGCAACCAGTGTGGGAAGCTGTTTGCTATTCCAGGGCACCTAAAGCGACACGAAAGAATACACACAGGAGAGAAGCCTTTCAAATGCAAACACTGCGGGAAGTGTTTTAGTGATGCAAGTAACATAAAGCAACATGAAAGAATACACACAGGAAAGAAGCCTTTGAGTGCGACCAGTGTGGGAAGCGTTTCAATGATGCAGGGAGCCTAAAGCGACATAAAAGAATACATATAGGACAGAATCCTCTCGAATGCAACCAATGTGGTAAGTTCTTTAGGAACACAGGAAATTTATGGAGACACAAAGCAACGCACATCAGGGAAGGGATTTGTAAGAACGAGAACGAGGCGGAGCATAATACCTTCAGTATCTGTGAACTTTTAGGCAATCTTAAAGAAAATTTATTTAATCAAACATGAAAACTGCTGATAAATATCATAAACAGTGCATCTAAGTTCTCAAACTCATTGATAATAATCAGGTTAAAACAAAGAAAATCATAACCGTGACGGAGGTTTGGATAGTAGATATATAATTACATGTAGCATATATTTTTACGATTTTATTTCTCCATTTACTCCTTAGTTTCTGTTTCGATTGAGAAGATATATCAAACACTCGAGACAGTGTTCCATCCGCTATCCAAACACCTCGAATTTCGTCAAAAATACTCCGTTTGCGCGTCGTATTTTCACTTCTCTCCTCGGTGTTTGGATATCCCGATGAAACACTGTCTCTCGTGTTTGATATATTAGATGAAATATTCCGACTGGCTGGAAACCAGGGACTGCCGACCAAGGATGTGGATTGCAGCGAGTGTTTTACCAAAGAGTAGAACCTATAGTACTAAGTAGAGTATCAGAGATCTGACCACAGCAATGTATAGCGAAAATAATGGTAATTTCCTACGGGTAACCATTCCATGTTTGTTTAGTGTCGCGTAGTAAAAATTACATCGTAAAAGTTTGCGGTATAAGCAATGAGAGGGCGTTGAGGTGTTATCTTTTACAGAGGATCGGGATCCTTAACAAGATGAAATCATTCCTCCCTTTTAAACAACGATTGATGTATTACGAAGCAATGATTAAACCCATAATGTGCTATTCACGAACGATATCTTGTGCTCATCATAAGACACGCGTAACTTAGGAGTCTCCTAAGTTTACTGATACCCAGCAATTATCGATTAGCAATAGTAAGCCAATCAGAGTTTGTTTTATATAACGTGCTCATAAATAATAAGGTATGATAATTCGAAGAATTAATATATTCGCCAGGGTCCATTCATATGAAGACGTGTGGGCAGTCTATTTCTCCTCTGGGAAATATTTTCTTTATTTAAATTAAGGGCCTGTTTATATGGAGAAAAGTTGACCCTGGTAGGAGGGTCATCCTCCATACCGAGCAACCGCAGGCGGGATAACTTTTCATACATTTCTTTATAAATAGCAGCGAACCGTTTACATGAGAAATCGAAAAGTTGGCTCGGGGGACAGGGTAGCCCTGGGTGGAGGGTTACTCGCTTTGAAGGTAGGGTGACCCTGGGGGGCGGGCCAACATTTTCCCATATAAACACTTTGCCTATTGTTGTTTCACCTACCAGGGACAAGTCGGGACATATAGGGCATGCGCGAACCCGAGAGGGCCAAGTTTTGGCTCGGTCAACAGGGACAACTTTTTTCATATAAATGCTTGTAAAGATGGCTCGGGGGGAGGGTAACCCTCCTACCAGGGACAACTTATCTCCATGTAAATAGGTCCTAAAACTCTCAAGTTTATTTCTTGTTTTCAATAGGGAAGGCAAGAAACGAATCTCCTGTGCATTTGTTATATTGCTTATATAGAGTTAAAATGGTTGGTTGGCTCAAACCAATCAGGGGACCAAAGTTTTGGAAAACTCTCGAAAGCATAAACTCTTAGGTGGATACAAATGTATAGTTCCGCAGGAACACCCAGAAGATGATGCGAAAATATTTGGCTAAATTTTGATTAAGAAGTTAGAATCACTTAATATTTCTTACAGAGCAAAGCGATACTGCTTCAAAACAATTTCATTTTCTAGATGTAAAGGATTGGAAGTGGTCGCCAAACATGCACTGAATGATCGATGTACAACAAAATGGCCGTGGTGCCATCACTCTACATGGGTTTAGACATGTCTTGGCAAGTTAGGAGGTCTACTTTGGCCTCCTAACTTTAAAAGAAAAATTAAGACATGTCTCAAAGTAGGAAGTCTTCAGGAATACTAGTTTTCTCCTAAGATATATCTTAAGAGGCAGTTATGACCGCTTTCGTGAATCCGACCCCTGGATCCCAGTTTATGAAGAGGCCAAATTGGCTAAATGTTCAAGCGCATCCATAGACATGTACCACCATATTTAGAAAAGTCACTTTCTTTAAACAGCCAGTCATTCAAGATATTTGAGATATACAAATTTACATTTTAGATATCCGGTTTTTAAAAGAAAGACTGAAAGTGGACGGTCATTTGCAGTTAGAACAGTACAATTATTATGGAACCAATTACCAGCACGTTTTACGATGACCTCCTCTGTGAAAGTTTTAAAAGCCATGTCAAGGACTCTATTTTAAAGGAACAAAAGACTGTTAGCTCACTCGTTTTAGGTTTTAATTTAATACAGTTGAACCTCCACCAACGGCCACCTCTCTATAATGGCCACCTCTCTACAACGGCCAGGATTTTTTCGTCCCAATCGTACACCGATACATACACTTTACTATTATTGAAACCTCCCTACAACGGCCAAAGGTGGCCGTTGTAGAGAGGTTCTAACTGTATTCCCATTTTATCCGAGATTCTTACTTCCATTTGATCATTTTGATGCAGTAATTTTTTTTTATTGGTAGGTTTTTTACATTGTAACTAGCATTTTTAGCTTTTATATCTATTATCCTGTATTTTACATTTATAGATCTATTTTATATTTTTAGCTTACTTAATGTAATTTTTAATATTTTATTGGAGGGCCACAAGTTTTTTAGTGTTTTACATTGTTATGTGCTTTATTATTATATTATTATCAACTTTGTTCGGATAGCAGTTGTGCAGTTATTTTTGTAGTCGAGTCAAGCTTGCTATTTTCAGCTGGGAAGACATAATTTCTCTTTTGTGTAAACGCATACATTCTCAAGTGTCGTTCAAGTATTATTCAACTGAGTTAACACATGTGCTTTTCAACTGGTTTCTAAACTCATCCACCTGACAAGAATAGGGAACTCTGATTGGCTAATAACATCATGAATAATTAATGAGTTTGAGTGCAATTTCAAAATCATGAAATACGATCTTTAAAAGTTTGACAAAAGTCGCGACTGATACGTGATGACAGGAGCATATCACCCTGGTGATGATTAAATATGTTTTGTAATATTATGGTGTTATTTAATTTATGCTAATATATAACGGCACTTAATTTTCGCGCCAGGAAATTTGCGTGACATTTATTTTTCTCGACACTTTAATTTCTCGATTTTTTAAATATTGTGAAATTCGCGAAATTAACGTGTCGCGAAAATTTCATGGTACGGGTCGCACTACAGCCAATTTTGTTTACATAAAAAAATTTTGTAATTTTTGGCGAGGAAAAATTTGCCAAACAATTCGCAAGTGCCAAATTTTGGTGGTGGTCGCACTCAAACCAAGATGTGTTTTCCAAAACTCTCCTGATTGATGTAAATGTAAACTTAAACGGCTTGGGACCAGGTTTCGTACTTCGCTTTCTTGGTTTTCGTCGTTTTCTTGCTTGCCTGCTGGCTTCAATTTGCAATCGAAGGAGATTGTTTTGAACTTGAGACGAATTGTTCTCCAAATTGCCGCCGGTAAATTGGTTTCGATCAGACCCAGTGTAGTCATAGACATTCGCGGCGTAATATCGATGTTCATGTTCTTCGTTTTCGTCGAAATAATTATTAAAAGAGTCAGATGAACCAGGTAAAAAATTATTTTGGTCCCGTAATTGCACGCGCTAAAACTAGCAAATCTTAATTATCAAAACATAGCATCTTGCGTGAATGACAGTTTAATGGCTAAAACGGGCTAAAATAACAAAATTGTGTGATTTTCAAAAATTTGGTCGCCTCCAGGGCAACACTTCGGCTTCTTTGAAGATTGACGAAAATTTGGCAATTCGCAAAAAAAATTGGCAAAAAATTGAAACTGGGGGTCGCCACTGTATTTTACGATTTTTACGTTACGTGTTGACAGATTTGACACTTGAATAAACAAAATTGGTCAAAATTGGCTGTAGTGCGACCGTACCTAAGGTAAACGCACGGAGGTTGAGATTTAAATAAAGGATTCTATAAAAACGCGAGTGAGAAGATTGTTGTTAATAGAGTTATTAGATAGGTAGATCCACATCAGCGTTATTGAGCTGCCACAAACTATATATGTATGTACTCTGTCATTCAATTATACGATTGTGTGGTTTAATTTGGCAGAATACAAATGACCTACTCCTGACAAGAAATAAAAAAATTATTGATTGTTATTTCCATTTATTTAAGTTCGAAAAATATTTAAAGGATTTGTATGGCTGGATGGCAAGCCTTGCCATATGCATCCAGCATACAAATCCTTTAAATTTTTGTCAAAATTTCAAACCACTATAAAATATCACGCTTACGCATCAGTGGTCTCAAAATTTTCCAAACCTTACTAATTTCACCATGCTCTTTTCCATTTCTGGCAACCATTTTATACTACCACCCATTTTTGTTGTGGGCGTGTGACCGTATTCATCAATGTTACAAAACCTAGTTACTTGCATGAACAACATCCAGAAAATTAACAGGTTATAGAGCAGGAAGAAAGAAAACGTTGTGTCCAAATTATAGCTTTGGTAGCGTTTTTTCGTAACCAAGGTATTACGAAAATAATTTTCAGAAAATTACAGTACTTGGTATACAGCCGCCATGTTGGTGTCCTTCAGATTGACACAAATATGGCGCCCATAAATTGCACAAGAAGTAGAGTAGATTTCTACCAGCAATTATTATCCAGCTTTCACTTCAAAGCTCTTTTGATATCACTTCTAAATTATGATCACGTCTGAAAATGTATAAATGACATACAAATATCCGTTTTTGTGGCAATTTCAGAAACACGTTTATTCCGGGACTTCACAAATTTCAAAATACTTTCATTTCCAAATCGAAGCATGTCTGAATCGATACCAAACTTTTGCATAGAAATTAATTTGTTGTATATCTAGAATATGTGAAAATAATAGCTTCGTAGAAATAATTTTAGATTTTAGACACAAATGGGTAGGCGATCGAGCTGTGACTACTGGACGAAACCGAACCGGACTAGGAACCCGCCCGAAGACAGCTATGCAGGTTATAGGGAGTTAATTTTTAGTGCCCTTCTGGTAACGGCAAGTTTTGGCAAGCCCAGTGAATGAGGGGAGACTAAAACATTTTGTTTTATTTTATGGCTGTTTTTGCCAGAGCATAAACTGGAGTTAATGTTTAGCTCATTTGAACCTTTCGCTCCCCGCTGTTGTAAGTGTTTTTCCGTTAATCGATTTATTGTACTTTGCGTCGTAAACACGTACCCTTATCCGCCCTCTATTCTTATCGGCCAATTAAATGATTAGCCCGCACGTGCTCACAGATTGTCAGCCAATCAGCTCCATGTAGGCTAACCTTGTTTACGCTCAAGTAGTACATCGATCGCAGCCTATCTTCGCATACAGCTCAGGTTTTGCTGTTGACTCAAGCGATTTATTTCCCCACCCACCCACCGCTGTTAATTCTTATCTATCATTAGAGTTTGCCACTCTCTGACATCGATTTGCTATGTAGGCTGCTATGGTGTATCCGCTCCGAACATTATGTTAAAACAAAAAAATGTTATTTTATTATGCTGTTTTAGTATTAATAACCGTATTTGGGGATAAGTGTTGCTGGCGACAACCCTTCAGTCCCACACTGAAGCGATGCCTGGGTTGCTTAGCTTGGGTGAGAAACGGTGGTCGCACATCCACTTCCCTCGCTATCATCCCTCCAGGAGCTTGGCAGAAGTTCACGCCACTCTGCCTCTGTGCCCCATGACACCCATCTCATGGTCTGATTATGCCACTTGCTGACACGTAGCTCCGATCGAGTACTGGCCTCGCGTGCGGCAGGCAGCTCTCGGGTCCAGGACAACACTTACTCCCCGACCTTCTCCCACATAAACTGTGTCTTTCAATTGTGCGTGACATTACTTAAGAGGAAAACTTATATGATCGACACTGAGCAAACCTTATTGACGATCGACACACGAGTTACGCAAGTCACTGTTACGCTACGGTTACCGACTTACCATGGACGCTCAAATTACCGCTAGCTACCCGCTCAGCTAAAACAAACGGTCAGGTCATTTTAATATAGTTTATAACCACACTCATAGAGCTTGCTGGGCTACCTGTGGTTCTTCTGGTGCACAACTTTTCATATGGAAATGATGTTCACCCCCCCCCCCCCCCCGGGGGGTAACAGGTACAGGTCCAGGGTACAATGGTAACGGTTTTTATAGGCCCAGCGGCACACCACCACCCAATTTTTTTCGGGAGTACTCCCCAAAAAATGGGTGGTGGTGTGCCGCTGGGCTATAAAAAACCGTTACCCTGTACCAGACCACAAAACGCTGATTTTGCGACCCCGTTCCCGCAGACTAAATGTTTGCCGTGCCTGACGAAAATATTGGAAAATATATTTAATATAACATTTATCCCAACCGTACAGTCAAGCCTTTCTTTGTTGTATTTTCATAAAAAAAGATACCAAAAATAGTCCAGTCAATCTACGAAAATTTTAGGCTCCAGATCAAACTAATTGCAACAGAAAATTATTTCATTGCTAAAATGAAGGTTTGAGGTGACTTAGTAAACATACTAAAAATCCCAAAAAATCCCTTCGTGGAAACATCCCGAAATTTAGCGATAAAGATGTCAAGCTTTTACCACAGGGTACCCACGTTGAGTTGGTATTAAACGCACTGTAAAAATGCGTTTTTTGTTGTATCACAATTATTTTCGTTCAATATGTAGAAACTAACACAATTCACGGTATAGGTAATCGGAACAACGTTTTATTAATCTAATAAAAAAAAAGATAATAAATGCATTACAAAAATAGAAATATTTAAAACCACAGGGTATCCCGCGACGGAAATATGCGCTTTCGCGAATATTTTTCGAATTGCAAAATCTACAATTTTCGGGAGTGTTTGTCATAATTATACATTTTTATTGAAATTAATTAACTCGAAGTCCCATAAGTTAGCAACTCGCCAGTGATTGTTGTTTTCAGGTCAGTTTCATGTCTAGACGGCAGACACACGTGTTGCACAGGAATGCACAGGCGTCATAGAAAAACGAAAGCGCAGGAAATCCTAGAAACAAAGGACTCCATCTTTGTCCTTGCTCTTCTCTTGTGTTTTAAAACTACTATAATATCTGTAAATCTGCTTTTTATTAGTTGCAATTTGCAACTAACGGTAGTAGAAACACTATAGAAGTTGCCCCAAACAGCGGCGTGGTGGATTCGACATAAGAAATCAGCTAATTCATTTGATGGTGTGTGTTGAGAAATGGTGGATTTCGAAACTAGATGTCTTTATTACATGTGCCTCTTCTTTTGATTCTTCTGACTTTGTGTCTTCTAAAAACCAGGTAAGCTTATTGCATTGCATAAACTAAGCGTAACAAGCCTATATACACGTTTACATATTTCCTTGTTGACGCTGTTCTCAATTTTCCCTGTTGATAAGGCCACACATTCAGCCCTGCCGTTTATTACAATTGGAGGCGCTCCTGCTGATCAACTGACAAAACAAACCAAGAGGAAGAACCACCAGTAGAAGCCGAGGAGCTAGAAGGGAAAGGTGGTACGGGAGGCTTGTCCCGTGGATAAGAATTGGAGCAGGCAGGAGAACTTTATGATAAGGGAATCAATGAGCAAAGTCGAAAGTAAACGAAGCATGCTCGGCAGAGACATTCTAAAAACACTATCGGAGAAACTTGAGACGAAAAAAGGAAGGGCGGTTTCAGAACCAGGCCGCACGGCAGTTTTTTGGCTACAGTATATGGAGATGGTTGATATTCTTCGTTCGGTTCATTAAGGGCTGAAAGGACGCGGTAATGGGATCTACATCTTCAAGCAGTATAACGATATGGCTGCCTTTCTTTGCTGCAGCAGGCCACAACTTGTACGAAAATCGGGCTCATGTTTAATCTTCAGATTATGAGCGAGCTGAAAGACAAGCATCCAGATGTGTTTCAAAATTTTCAAGTGGATTACATGTTGTCCAGAGAAAGCGATCGGTACTGGGCTGGTCTCTCGACAGATCTGACAATCGAAGCAAGTCTTATGGAAAAAAAGGCGTAAGACGAGTGGTGGAACTGGGGACGCGTGGAAAGGGGGATGGGCAGAGAACTCAGAGATCTCGTTTGGTTGCTGTCTATGCCTGTTGCATGGCGTCAGGGACGTAAACCAAATGCGATGCAGAGCTTGGAAACAGGATGTGAACTATGTTCAAACCCAGCGAAGCAAAAAGGGGCATAAAGATTCAACTAAACGCAAGAAAACAAAAAAAAACCAAAACCCGCGGGGTACTTCCGAAGACATGCAAAAGATGGCGGACCTTTCTAATTGCAAGGAGTCCGTTTAGTTGCAGGACCCTTGTTGTTTGCGTAGCATTGCCGGTTGTGGGGTTTGGTTGGCGGACTGGGGACAACGTCAATGCAGACAAGGCAAAAGGAAGTAGGAAGTAAAAAAAACTTCTTACATCAATGGTTGGCAAGAACGTGCTTGAATTTCATTTTGCGCCGAAAAAAAAGCCCAGGCTGTGGACACGCTCGCCATCGAAGTCTGCTGTTGCGGGTTTTTCTGGGATTGAAGTTCAAGTGGGACCCAACAATTGCTATTCCAGAGGACTATGCGTTGTTTGCGACTTCAGGGAAGATTCGAGAATCCCAGGAGCAGTTTAAATATGAAATTGTGTAGTTACCCTCCGCCGGCGTTGTTTGAGTTCATTCCCTACTTTTTCCTAATTATAAAACACAGGCGACCAAACCGGTGATTTGCTTGCTGACGCACTCCTGGGGACAAAACGAAGGTAAGCATCACACTGCGCTACCGACGAGGGACATCCCAATTTACGTGCTGGATTGGGCGGGGCGCTCTCTGTCCCCAACGGGATTCCTTGGCCACGTGGTTCTGCCACGTATGAGGCTTTGTTTTACGCCTTTACGTTCCAGTACGTATCCACCGGGCGATACGGCAAGCCTACCATCGTGTGTTCGGGGGATGGCGGGGGCTATGAAGATGGACCATCGGACGGAAAGATTTGCACACCCACGCAAAGACGAACAGGGGCATTACGTACCAACTGTGAACTTTGAAGGCAGTATGGGGGGTTTGTTAATTCCACAAAGCAAGCATTTCTGGCCAACAAATCCAACAAACAAAGGTTTGTAATTCCATTTTTCTACTGGAAACAAACCAGCTCAAGGATGATGGGCCGTACAGTTTATCCGTTTGTGCAGGGGATGGCCAGGATAAAATTCCCTTATTTTGTGCAGCCGGTAGTAGAGTCAGCCAGAGATAAAAACACCAAATCACTGGCCATTGGTTGCGGGGGGGGGGGGGGCGGGGGGGCGGGACGAACACCGATCTCTTGATTCTACTTTGCTTCCATGCGAACCCTTGGAATTGCCATGACGTTTACCTTCACCGCCGGCGCATAAGCTAGGGAAAAAAAATAGGGCACCAAAACGAGGGGGGGGGGGATTTATGGGAAAAGGCAATCCTTACAAGGGGAAAAAGCAAAAGCTCGGGCCTTGGGCAAGTCCGGGTATTTTTTGGCACATTACATGTTATTTGTACCATGGGCAATACTCGGGCTGGCGATGTAACTAGCGTTTCCCGTGTTACATAGAATTTTAGGGCAAACAGGCGGGGCTGGCTCTGAAGAAAGGTGCAAGGCAAGCGCCATCTTTAGTACAAGGGCAAAGCCCCAGACACATTCATGAACTCTGATTCCACTCGGGATGACGGTCATAGAAAGACGGGAGGAAAAAAAGGGCCACTTCGGTTGTGTCTTTATGGAGGAAGGAAAAAAGACAGACTGGAATTCTTTGAGGTACACACGTTTCTGTCACAAAGTTGCCCCACCGGATCATCGTTTCTACCAAAGCCCGGAAAAAAAACCCCTACCCCCAACCACAGCAGGCCTGCCCGCGTACCCACAGCCTGAGAGTGGGTATTATTTTTCCAGGTTCAGGAGTGGAAGGGTACTTTTCAAAGATCTACAACCAGCGAAACTGGGGCTGGAAAACAAGTTTGGACGGAAAATAAGCTACTTCCAATCAGAACTGATCTAACCAGCAGCACACGAGTCCCGTTCCCTCTTGGATAATCATCAGTTTGTAACTGCAAATCCAACTGTAGTTACGGCCAGAGGTGTTAAGCTGTAAGAAGGGCATGGTCTCCAATGTTCTCCTGCTTTGTGGAGTGTGCAAAGGCCCAGAGCTGCCTGAACTCGCCCTTGCACCCGACTTAATAAAGAAGACGAATAACTGGATTACAACGGAGGTCTTTACATCGTTAGACTCCGAAACTTGTAGTTGAGGGCAACAAGTTATAACGCGGGCACACACACCACGTATTACCAAACTATTTCCGCAAAATTGGTATGTCGTACAAATTTCATTTTTTATTTAATCATGAAATAATTTTAAGTGGCCAACTAGCTGAAGTATTATGAAAATTTCAGCTGTTGAAATATTAGATCCATGTTTTGTTTCAACCTGGCACTTTCAGGTCATGAAAAGATTCAGATAGTCAAACAGAACAAACGTGCCAATCAGGCCGAAAAAAAAAAAACCGATAGCAGTTGTATTAATTCTCCGAGGTTCAGTCATCAATGCTGATCCTAATTGTTAAATTGGAAAAACTGAAAAAACGAATAAAATGTGTTAACTGTAGAGTTTTTCCTTTTTTTCACTGACGCGGGTACCCTGTGGTACGGAAATGTTAATTTTAGTATTTGTATACGTTAAATTGGCTGAAAATTGATCCCAAATGATTCTGTTATATTTTTAGGGTTGTAATACATCACGAATCATGCGCAGGCCCCGCACCTCAAAAAGAAGTTTGATTAGGTTTTGTTACTTTACACAAACGTAGGGCACCCTGTGGAAACAGCTTCAAATCTTTATTGCTTAATTTCGAGATGTTCCACTGAAGGGATTTTTTTGGGATTTTTAGTATGTTGTTTTAGGGCACTTGCCTTGGTCCATATAACGCATAATAAATTCTGTTGCAATTAGTTTGATCTCAAACCACAGATTGACTGGACTAAAAGGCTTAAACTAGTAAGCAGTACTGCGAAACTTGTTTATAAAGCTTCTTTTTAAGCCTTTTAAGAGCGGCCCTCTGCTAATTATCGCCGGAGGCGTGCCAAAATGAAAACAATCGAAATTCCCTCAAACTTTACCAGAATATAGGTCTAGTTGAACTATTGCTAGAAAAATAACTTTCAGTTCCATCAGATTTTTATTTTGGGCGAACGGCGCCCATAACGGTTTTCGGCTCTCGCATCAGTTTTCACGGGGTGAATACAACACATTACTAAACGTCTCCTAAAAAAATAGGCAAAGGAAATATCCAAACACTGTATAGTATATTGAAAAGAAGACACATTGGTTAATTGATTAAATGGTTATTTAAACAATTTGATAGCAAACTTAATATTTGAGCAAATTTTAAAGTTTTAGCTTATTTTGACGATTTTTGCAAGGCAAATTAAGCCTAATTGAGAGGTAAAAAAAACTAATTGGTACATGGCGTGGGGTTTAAAACTATAACCCAAATGGAAAGAGCAATGTTTCTTCTACAAATATATGTAATAACATTTTTGGGCTACTGAAACTACGAAATTTGAGAGCGCCAAACGAAAGTGCCTCCCGAGGTCAAAAATTACCTTTCCGTGTCACGAAATGCGGATAGCTAAAATACACAAGTCACACTGGAAAAATTCTAAGATAGATTTCCCTAAGTAGTTGGTGCTACTGTGAGAAGGCTAGCTATTCTTAGATAGATAACGTCTTGATTTCTTGGTAAAATTTGTGTAAAATCTTAGCTTTTAGAGGTTAATTTGCAGCCATAAAATCGTAATTATTTCGATCCGAAATTCACGAAATGAAAGGAATTCACGGCACAAGACTATTTCCATCACTCTTCTATATATTAACAAAAACCTATAATAAGTGAGACATAAATCGAACTATTTACAGTAATAATGGCATCAGTACCTGTGAAGTCTGGAATTGTGAAAATGTAAGCGGCCAACGGTGCTCAATGTTTGTGCTCCATGTTGGCCATAATCAACAGAGATTGAGTTACACAATTCACGGATCCAATCCTTTATCGTGGGTGGGGTGTGGGGGACGGGGGGGGGGGGGAGGAGTATCATTACATTACAGTCGTGTTTTTTCGTAATATTTGTGAGAACAGATGTATCACTATACCTTATTCTCACTTATTTTCGTGAGTATTTAATTTTTGCGATGTAGCAAAAAAGCGACGAAAAACTGAAAAAGGACGATAATTTTCGCCAACAATATTTTAAAAATAAAGGGCCTTCGCGAAATACGGATCAGTCGATTTAGCCAAATAAGTACGGCGCCGAAAATCAGTGAGAATATTAAACGATAGGACATTAATGGAGTTGTGAGCGGGTGTGACCAAACCGTCCGTGGTTGCTGAGGCAAGCTCGAAGGTGAGTGGCCGGTTTGCGGACTTTTCAGAAAGCGCCACTGTAAACAGTTCATTTCTCGGTTTCGATTCATTTTCACCATCAACCAATGGCCATCGTGTGGCCTACTCTGCGTTTTGTTGGAGCGGTTTTGTCGTTGCAGTAGGTCTAACCCCGCGAATGCAATGTGCGTGACAAATCCAGAGTTGGCGGCAAGGATGTAAAAAAAGTCATTTGGAAGTATTTCAACCTCGTCACGATTCAACTTTCAAACACAGAAGCATATCTTCTTCTCGCCAGAGCCAGGTAACAACATGGACAACATGCATTATCGTTTATATTATGTCTGTTTGGGTTATTAAGTTTTTGGTTTACTAGGAAGAAATCAAAGCATATAGAGCTTCCTAGGCTCACCTTAAGCCCCCCCCCCCCCCCCAACTGTTTCATGTAAGTGCGATATTAAATGACATTAGAATTATTGTCACAGCCGCCGATTGCCGAAAAGACCGGTGGAACATTTTTCGCTCCGAAGGGGGGGGCAGTGAGCGTCCATAAAAATTGGTGCTTCATAGGGGCCCTATGTGAAGCACCCAATTCTAAAGGCACCAAAACTAGTTGCTGTCGTAGTTAACTCTTACCATGGTCTTTACATTGGAAAATTGACACCTAAAAGGTAACGATGATTACCCCGTCACTTATAAAATAGCGGAGTCCTCCCCCCCCACCTCCCCGGGTCGTTCCCACTTGCTATAAAGGTTGCTGCCCTCAGGCATCATGGAGATCAGCGGGGGTCAGGTATGTACGGTCAGCTGTGCAAACATTGAGTTTAACGATAGAGGAACCTGGCTAGATTCCATAAATATTTACGGTTCCCGTACCAAAAATATAGAATGCATGCACAAACACTTCATCGTGTGTAACTTTCAGGGAGTTTATGAAGTTGATGAAAGTCATCTAAAAATGTCGGTGTGTCAAGGCATCGAGGGATGCATTTGAGACTTAGATGGCGCAGTAACAAAAAGTCTGTGTACGTGTCCGCCAGACTGGGCGTCACCAGCCACAAGAAAGAATAAAAGGAGGAGACCGTGGTATAACACTCCCACATCAGAAACTTCTTTATAGAGGTCAACCTCAGTGCCTTGTTCCATGTTGCATCGGTGTAAGTACAATTATTTTTAAATCAGTCTCCGACGATATCGATGTTGCTCTGCAAGAATTAGACGGGAAGCGCTGAAACTCGCGAGCGGGAAAAAAACGCTCCTAGAAATTTCCACGCTCGTTCTAGACTACAAAAACAGTCCGTATTTAGCACGAGGTTCGGTTTGGGAACGCGGGGGAGCCGAAAAGGATATGGAGTGAGCGTGAAAATGGCGAGTGGGATTGGGGAGACGACGCGCCCCTTCTTTATCCCCCCTTGTTTTCTGTTCGGGGAATCGTGAGTGCTCGCGCGTGGGATTATCGGCCAAATTCGCGGGCTCGCAAGGCTCTGCGCGCGTATATAGGCGCCTTCACGCCAAATATCTCGAGAAAAAGGAGAGATTGTTTTACTCGGTCTACACTCGTTCCAGATCCTTTTTGGAGACGCCGAGCTATCGCCACCCAAACGCATAATCCCTGAAAGTTGCCACAGGGTCCGTACAAACATGACCCCCGCTGAATCTCCATTATGCCTGAAAACCAGCAACCTTTATATGCAGTTGGGGAACCCGGCGGAGGGGGGGGAGGGGGCGGGGGGAGGGAGGACCTGCCATAGTTAAAGGTGCCGTGGGGTAATCATCGTACCTTTTAAGGTGTCAAATTCCCAATGTAAGACCAATGTAAAGCAGTTTAACTACGACCCAGCCAACTAGTTTTGCTTTTAAATTGGTGCTTCATAGGGCCCTATGATGCACCAATTTATGGGACGCTCCATCCCCCCCCCCCCCCCTACCCCCCCCCTCCCCCCCCCCCGTTCCCCCCCTGTCTCCGCGCCTCCCCCCCCCCCCACCCCCCCCCTTTCGGAGCGAAAAAAATGTTCCGCCCGCGTCCTTTCGGGCAAATCGGCTGCTACAATAATTTCTATGTACTTTAATACGCATTTACACGAAACATTGCCTTAAGGGTTAGAGCCTAGAAGGAAGCGCTATAATTGCTTTGATTTCTCTAGTAACATTAATAACCAAAACCAGACAATAATATAAAACATATGCATGTTGTCCATTTGTTACCTGCTCGGGCGAGAAGGAAAGACATGGCTTCTGTTTTTAAAGATGAATCGTGACAGGGGAAATACTTCAAATGACTTTATTTACATCCTTAGACCGCAAACACTGGATTGTCCACGCACATTTGCATTCGCGGGGTTTTAGAGACCTACTGGGCAACCACCACAACCCTCCAACACACGCCAGAGTAGCCACACGATGCCATGGTTGATGGTTTGAATGAATCGAAACCGGAAATGAAATTTTACCGTGGGGCGTTCTTGAAAAGTCCCAAACCGGCCACTCACCTGCGAGCTTCCTCGCAAACCACCGGAACGCGTTGTGTGTCACACCCGCTCACACCTCCATTAATGTCTATCGTTAATATTCTCACTGATTTCGGCGCGTATCTTTATTGGCCTAAAATCGAACTGATCCGTATTTTCGCGAGGCTTTATGTTTAAAAAAAATTTTGCGAAAACTCTCGTCTTTCAGTTTTCGAGTTTTTTGCTACATCGCGACAAATAAATACTCACGAAAATAAGGCTGGGAATAAGGTATACGATACATCTGTTCTCACAAATATTACGAAAAAACACGACTCTGTAATAATGATTACTCTCCCCCCCCCCTTGCCCACCCCCCCTTCCCCCCCCCCCCCCCACCCCCCTTACCCCCCCCCCCCCCCCCCCCCCCCCCCCCCCCCCCCCCCCCCCCCCCCCCTCCCACTCCCCCCCCCCACCCCCCCACCCCCCCCCCCCCACCCCCCCCCTCGCCCCACCCACGATAAAGTTGCGATCCGTGAATTGTGTAACGCAATCTCTGTTGATCTTCGGGCCAACAGGAGCACACAAAACATTTGAGGCACCGTTGGCGCTTACATTTCAATTTCCCAAGACTTCAACAGGTACTGATGCCATTATTAACTGTAAATAGTTTCGATAGTAATGTCTCACTTATTATAGGTTTTTTAATATATAGAAGAGTGATGGAAATAGTCTTGTTGCCGTGAATTCCTTTCATTTCGTGAATTTCGGATCGAAAATAATACATTTTAGTGGCTGCAAATTAACCTTCTAAAAGCTAAGCTTTTACACAAAATTTTCCAGAAATCAAGGCGTTATCCTATCTAAGAATTAGCTAGCCTTCCACAGTAGCACAAATACTTAGGGAAAATCTATCTTTAGAATTTTTCCAGTGTGGACTTGTGTATTTTTAGCTTATCCGCCCCATTTCGTGACACCCGCGAAAGGTATAAATTTTTGACCTCGGGAGCACTTTCGGTTTTTTTGGCGCTCTCCAAATTTCGTGAGTTTCAAGTAGCCCAACAAATGTTATTACAATTATTTGTAGAAGAAACAGTTGCCTCTTTCATTGGCGTTATAGTTTATTAACCCACGCTATGTACCAATTAGTTTTTTTTACCTCTCCAATTTAGGCTTAATTTGCCTTATGCCAAAATCGTCCAAAATAAGCTAAAACTTTTAAAATTTGCTCAAATATTAAGTTTGCTATCAAAAATTGTGTTTAAATAACCATTTAATCAATGAACCAATGTGTCTTCTTTTCAATTAAAACTTTACAGTGTGTTTGGATTATTTCCTTTGCCTATTTTTTTTAGGAGACGTTTAGTAATGTGTTGTATTCACCCGTGAAAACTGATGCGAGAGCCGAAAACCGTTATGGGCGCCGTTCGCCCCAAAAATAAAAAAAGTGCTGATGGAAACGAAAGTTATTTTTCTTTTTTTAAAGGGGGGGGGGCAATAGTTTCAGCTAGACCTATATTCTGGTTATTTTTAAAGTTTGAGGAATTTCGATTTTTTCATTTGCACGTCTCCTTGAGCGATAATTACAGAGGCGCCTCTTAATACTCCGACTTCATCTACCCTATTCCAGAGCTATTCCAGAGTATCAATCACCGATCTTCGTGCCAACTTCTGGGAAACTGATACCCTGTTCCAGACCAAAATGCTCAAAAGCCATACCCTGTCCAGCGGAACGTACCGATATAGCGCCAGGAGCATACTCCTGATAGCGAATATAAGGGAGTACCTCCTGGACAGGAGCCCACTCCGGAGTTTTACCTGCACCTGGACCAGGACTCATTTTAAAACAGAGGCAAAAGGCTATTCTATTCTATTTCGGAAATGGCTATTCTTTCCTGTGTCCTCTGGGAGAGAGAAGAGAAGAAGAAAAAGGCTCCCCCCACCCCCCCCCCCCCACCCCCACTCCCCGGTCCCGAAAACTTTCTGAGGCCCGACCCAGTCCATCATACCCTTCTTTTCCGCGAATAGCCTGGACACTAGTGCTTTCGAGTCCTTTCATGTTTTGAGCGTCGTTTGAGGTTTGAGCGAATTTTGGAGCGGATTTTATTGACTCATTTACTTCACTGAAGGTAAGAACAACATTGTAATGACATCTTTAAAGGATAGTAGAGTAGCATTTCCGTTCATTGTTTGATTTAGTTTCGATTTCGTTAGAAATCGAACGTATGCGTCCAGCTTGAATAATTTTTATAGTCGAAAGATGGACGCGTTGACTATAAATCCTGACCTTCCAATAAGCTTATTGCTGCGCAATCAGTTGCTTTCCTATTCGGTCAGTGTAAAGTCTAAGTGCAGACTGCAAACCGGGGTAAAATGCAGACTGAAGTGTGAAATACAACAATAAGCTTTATATCAAACACGAGTGACAGTGTTTCTTTCATCAGGATTATCCAAACACCGAGAAGAGAGTTGAAAATACGACGCGCAGCGGAGTATTTTTACCGACGTTCGAGGTGTTTGGATAGCCGATGAAACGCTGTCTCTCGTGTTTGATATATCTTCTCAATCGAAACAAAAACTAAGGAGTAAACCGAGAAATAAAATCGTAAAAATCTATGCTAATTAAGACCTCGACAACCTCCGTCACGGTTATGATTTCCTTTGTTTTGACTTGATCAATTATTAATGAGTTTGAGAAGTATATTGTGATACAGTGTATGCATGGTTTATTATTATACAATGCTGATGCTATCTCAATTTTGATTGGTTAAAAGCACTCTTCTAATGCACCTATCAATGTTAAGCCCCAGGGTGGGGGGGGGGAGGGGGTGCAACCCCAGGGGAATTGATATCGAAGGCTGTTACCTGGGTTGGGATTTTGACAATTCACGTGCCCCTGGGGAAGGGAATTTGACACAGCCGCCAACTTGGAAAAGTGAAGAGAGCCTGAAAACAAGTGCTCTGCCATCTTGAAAAATACCCAAAAGTCCATGGGAATTTGAAACACGCTTTTCCTTGTACGGTTGTTTCGCACAATGGCACATTGGAAGAAAGGAAGATGAGAAAATATGCTTGAATTTCTTGTTATAAAAGGCCATTGCTTCTTTTTACTTCTGCTGGTCCTGTGAGAGGCCAAAATTTTAAGGTAGATGTTTTCTCTAACACATTTAGCTTCTGTAATATGTCTTAGTTTGCTACAAAAAAAGGATACCCTAAGGGTGGGAATTTGATGCTCAAGTGATGCCCAGGGGTAGGGAAATTGACTCTGGCATCCCTAAAAATGTCAAATTCCCCAGGGGTTGCCCCCACCCTGGGGCTTAACATTGATAGGTGCATAATTCCTGATTGCACTGTGTTAGCCTGCATAGCTGGCGGTATTGTTCGCATAAGGCGGTATTGTTCGCACAAGGTAAAGTTTTGTCAGCGGAGTGGGCAAAATGAGTGGCAAAGCCGCGACAACGAGTGGCGCAAGCCACGAGAGAAAATACCGCCTGCAACAAAACTTGGGTTTTTGAATGCCGCCCACTTCTATCAGTTTTGTTGATCCAATTAAAACAGCCAATCAGAGTGAAGCTGTAATGCAAAACGTATCCATTATTTAATGATGAATTAAAAGTGATGACAGGCAAAACAGTAAAACGTGACCTTAGAGTTTGGCTTTTACGGGTATGTCACTCAAAGATTGAAAAGTCTCAGTCGGTTTAAATCAAGGATCGCTTGTTCGTTGAAACTTTCGCCTTTATAGATTGTAGTGTCCAGAAAGTATATTTCTGTGTCTGATATTTCAGCCGTGAATTTGATTGTTCGCTAAGACAATAAATTATTATATCTCCTTTCTGTCAATGCTCCACAGTACTGCCATTACGTTTCACAAAGCAACTCTTTCACTGACGTCTCCTGCTCCTTCTTCAAAACCATTTGCCGATTTACCGTTTGAATATCCAGGGAATTTAACAGAAATTAAACTCTCTCTTTAACAGTAGCCATTTTCATTCGCGGTCATGCGGAAATGTTGTGGTAAAATTGGTTCATCTCCCTTGGGAGAGACATGGCAGCTCAATGCATGCATGTTGATTGATGTCATACACATGTACATGTACCATGCATCATTTGCTTCATTAGCCGCAGCGTAAAATAAATTAAAACATTCCACAATCTGCAAAGGAAAAAGCTACAAAACACTGTAAAGTTAAACCCAAAATGATGATTTAAGGTGGCTTACTACAGTTTCTCGAGACACAATTGCACGTGCTAAGATGTCCATTTGGTGTCAGTTTATTAGTTACGCAAGCAACTCCAAGTAACAAAACTTCCAAGAGAAGATTTCCATATTAAAATTAAAGATAGCACATGGTCTACATTTTCAGCATGGTTTGTTAACTTCACTGGCAGAAAATAAAAGTAAACTTTTAATAAACAACTTGCAAATTTTTTTATATGATGATTGCACACACCATATCACGTCACATTAGCGCGTCACTGCTTGAGCAGTAGGCATGCTCAAGATGGAGGTCGTGCAAAAGGTTTTTGACCCAGAATCACTCAAAAACGTGCATTTGAGAACAATTAATGTACTTTATTCACAATTACAGACAAATAAATTGAAAAAAAAACTGTAGTAAGCCACCTTAATTTTTAAATGTAACTGTATAATAAAACAATTATTGGATTCGGTTTCTGCATGATAGAGAAATATTATCAAGGCCTCGGTTTGTGTTATCCGCCTCGGCCTTCGGCTTCGACAGATAACACAAACTGAGGCCTTGATAATTTTCACTGTCATGCTCAACCTGTTCCAATTATTGTTTATAATCTTGTTCCTAGAGTTTACTGGCTCCTCGGTCAGTAGTTGGTCACCAGGTGAACTCTGGGGAACTCAATTTTTCATCCCCAGATTTCTGGGGTTCCGGTTTGTTTTTTTGCCCAGTTTGGATAGGCTTAATCAGACAGTGCGACAAGGTACATGTACATTTGTATGATGTCCATTGAACTGTTTTTGTCCCTGAACAAAGCATGGTTTGGTTTATTATTGCCTCGTAAATTAGGTCTCTTCTCTGGAATCATGTCAGTTTATCCCAACCTTCATCACATTGCAGGATGTCATGAACCGCGATAAGGTGTCAGTTAAAGCGACACTGTCCTGGTGTATTTGCTCAAAACTGTTATAAATGTACGAAATATGGTCCCTAATAAACTCTAACTAAATGATGAAAAGCAATTTCGTGAAGAAATTCCATACTGCAACAACATTTTTTGCAAAATTTCAAACATTTCCAAGTCAAACATGAAACTTTGAAAAAAGTGACCGGCTGTCATTTTTCAAAAATCCATATTGTAATCCATTTCCATCCCCGCTGCCGTTAGTCATCCTCACTTCCTAATGGATTCCTGTCATTTGTCGAGTACTATTCTACAGAATCAAACCATTATTGTTCAGCTTCCTATGACCTACATGTAGATATGTATCTGAGCTTCCCAAAATCATGCTAAAAAATGAGGACAGTGTCACTTTAACAGTTGTTTGTTTCAGCATTTCTCCCTTAGATATTTTTACCCTTATCAATGAGAGGCAATAAAATCAGCCATGAATTAGGCTGTGTGATTTCAAAGTCAATTAAGTTATGTACTAAAACAGTTGTAAAAAAGAATATTCCTTGAACATGTACAGTAACTACTAAATACATTGTAAACTTTAGAAGTTAACTCAGCCTTATTTCAACTTTACTCATGTCCTTTTTATGTGCTCATATTGTGTGAATATTTTGTGTCAGAGTAAATGTTGGTAATCAATAATATTATGTTAATATACTTGTAAATTCTTAAATAACAGCTCAGATCTTGAACATTTTGCAATAATTTATTACTGGAACATTTTGAAACCATTTTTAGCACACTTTTTAATATAAACTGTATATTGTAATATACATACAGTACATGTATGTATATGTACATAATAAAATAATATCTTTTTATTCTATTTTAACTTTTTATACTATTTTTAACATCCTTTAACTAAATCATTTTTAAATGGCCCACAATGTAAACTACTGGGTTCACCAGTAATTGTGTTTTAGCTAATAAAGTTTACTCATTAATTCATTCATTTATTGCTACATGTACTTTTAAAATCGCTGAATTTTCAGTCGAGTAATGCCTTTCAGTTCTCTGTGCTGATTAATACAGTTTTCCTTTGGTGATCAGTTCCTGTAAAATTCCAATAACTTCCTGTTTGTCTTTTGACCTGCTGACTTTTTTACTTTGTCCCAGAACCATGTAGAGAAGTTAGTCATGAGTCATGTTTAGTGTTAGTAGCTTATTTGCAAAATTCTTCAAAATATAATGGTCTGTCTCATGTATTGCTCATGTGTTCTGTGTGTTAGCAAAAATTTATTATGCAGTTCATTTCACTGAAAATGTTGTAAAATCTTTCACTGAAAATGTTGTACAATCTGCCCAACAATGTAGGAATGCTATTTTGAGTGTCTATGGATATCATAATGTTCATTTTAATATTCATTATCCATATTCATTTTAAGCATAACATAAAAATCTTTGTGAACTTCATAGTGATGGCCAATGATCGATTGTAATAGAAAATTGATTGGAAAATTTAAGCGATGCGACAATCGATTATGGCAGCAAAATGAAAAAAGTTACTGCTGACAAATAAAAATACTAAAATGTATGATTGTTTAATTGTGGACATATTTAGCAGATATATCTATTGAATATGTAGTTACATTGTACCTGCTGTGTTTTTGTCACTTCTGAAACACCACACTTATACTTGAACAATTGTGTAAGCATAAGCCATTATTAAACTGTAACAGGCTACTTCATTTCTCTTTGTTTTGTATTTTGTTCACCAAAACCTAAATTACTAGCTGACTGATAGCCCTAAAAGATTTGTTTCACATATATATTACTGCTGTCACTAGCGAATGGAAGCAAAAGAATTATCAACATTGTAGGCTGCAAAACAAGGCATATCGAAGCCGAACCGCAACTTTGTTCCCAGGGTCCTCTCTCAGCTTTGCCTCGTTTACATGGCGGCCAAGATCTTCTATTATCCTGGAAATGCAAGGTCAAAGGTGTGGCAATATTTTAGGTTTTACAAAGCGAAGGAAGTCCCCACAACGAAGGAAAATATTTAGACATGACAAATCAGCAGATTTATCCGATAATAATCGATGATCGATCGGTTGGGGCAATGAGATTATTTCCAATGATCGAATATGAAATCTCAATCGATTGCCATCACTAGAGCTTCACTCCTGCAGTTTAGTGGGGTTGAGAACTACCGGTACTTGCTATTGGGAAGGGTATTAAATGTCTACATTTTACTGTACATGTAAGTTGTGAAGAGAGATCTTTGTTAGTGTGGCAAAGGCTATGACTAAGCCCACCTCTCAGAAAACAAGTATGTTAGCTCTCTACAGCCGTACATCTCCTCCATTTACCTCCAACCCCTACCCTGCAAGACAGAGATTCCCTTCTCTTTCTGCAAAGGGGATCTCCATCTCTCAGTGTACCAAACCCCCTAATGTTTTGGATAGCTCTTAAAGAATGACTTAATTTACTATGATAATTTAAATATACATGTATATATTATTCTCCGACATTCAAGCTTGTTTTAAATCTAAATTCATCTTGTCAGTATGGAAAAGTAAGGAAAATTGTCCCATTTTGACCATTTTGGCGCTTCTTTACTTTTTTGTCGTTCAGAAACCATCTCCAAAGTAGACGCTATAAAAATTAACCCTTGCACTCAGGACATGCAACCAATGCACAAAGGATTAGATCTGCGCAACCATGCATCCGTTTTGGAAATCGAACGAATTCTGTTAAAGTTACCCAAGAAAACCTGTTGGACTTTTGTTGCAAAATCAGTGCCAAATTGGGCCCACACACCGAACATTCTTCCACATTCATTTTCAAAACTTTTTCAGCTGATAGAAAGTGCATAAAAAGCCGAAGATTGCAAGGAAAGAAAGGTGAGAGAGAGAGAGAGAGAGAGGGAGAGAGAAGAGAAGAAAGAGAGGATAAAAAAATGAGAACGGAAAACCCTTCTTTTTTACAAAGTAACGAAACAAGCTTGAACCAAGGATAATTTGAAACAATTTCACTCAGAAACGATATAAACATCTTGCCGGCGTTCACAAATACGGGTTTTTAGCGTAGGAAATTTGGCCAAAAAAACATTCCAAAAACCACTTTTTTAACCCCAAAACGCGTTTTTCGGTCATTTTTTCCTGGATTCCAAGGGTTAAAAGGATGCCAGTTTTTGTTTTCGTCTCCTCCCTTCTCTTTCCCCTCCCTTCTCTTCCTTCTCTCTTTCTTTCTTCTTTGGCGTGGTGGTTAGCCTTGTCGGAGTGGCCAAATTGGGCTTTTAGCCTAGTTTCGGTTGAAAATGCCGCAATTTTCGTTAACCACGTTTTGATAAATTCAGCTATATATACATGTATATTAGCCTAAATACAAGTGATAAGAACGCAGATAGAAATGCTCCACGTTTTGCCTCATTTAGAGCAGCTCAAACAATGAAACTGTAAACTGCACAATATTGGTGCAAAGCAAGAAGTTACGAGATTCATAGCAAAGATAAGGTCCTTATTATTTGTAATTATATATTTTTAGTTGTTTTTCAACTGAGTACTTGAGATTCTTTTGCACTGTTTTTGTTCGTATTTTTCAAGGTCAAGGGATATCTTTACATGGGCCTGATAATGTTCAAAGTTAGCAATATGGATGGAAAGAAGCCTTTTGAGTGCAATCAATGTGAGAGGCGTTATAATGATGCAGGGAGCCTAAAGCAACATAAAAGAATTCACACAGGAGAGAAGCCTTTTGAGTGCAACCAGTGTGGCAAGCGTTTTAGTAGTGCAGGGCATCTAAAGCGACATAAACAAACACATACAGAAGAGAAGCCTTTGGAATGCAACCAGTGTGGCAAATGTTTTAGTCGGGCATTTAATCTAAAGCGACATAAATTGGTACACACAGGAGAGAAGCCTTTTGAGTGCGACCAATGTGGGAAGCGTTTTAATGATGCAGGGAGCCTAAAGCGGCATAAAGGAATACACACAGGAGAGAAGCCTTTTGAGTGCAACCAATGTGGGAAGCGTTATAGTGGTGCAGGGAGCCTAAAGCGACATAAAATAATACACACAGCCGAGAAGTCTTTCCAATGCAACCAGTGTGACAAGTGTTTTTGTGGGATATTTCATCTAAAGCAACATCAACTAACACATACAGAAGGGAAGCCTTTCGAATGTAACCAGTGTGGCAAGAGTTTTACTCGGACATTTGATCTAAAGCGACATAAAATAAATACACACACTGACAGGAGAGAAGCCTTTTGAGTGCAACCAATGCGGAAGCGTTTTAATTATGCAGGGAGCCTAAAGCGACATAAAGGAATACACACAGGAGAGAAGCCTTTTGAGTGCATCCAGTGTGGGAAGCGTTTTAATGATGTAGGGAACCTAAAGCAACATAAACGAATGCACACAGGAGAGAAGCCTTTCGAATGCAACCAGTGTGGCAAGGGTTTTAGTCGGATATTTCTTCTGAAGCAACATAAACGAACACATACAGAAGGGAAGCCTTTCGAATGCAACCGGTGTGGCAAGTGTTTTAGTCGAGCATTTAATCTAAGGCGACATAAAATAATACACACAGGAGAGAAGCCTTTTGAGTGCAACCAATGTGGGAAGCGTTTTAATGATGCAGGAAGCTTAAAACGACATAAAAGAATACACACACAATGTGGCAAGTGTTTTAGTCTGCCATTTCGACTAAAAACAACATCAACAAACACACGAGAACGAGGAGCATAATAATACCTTCAGTATCTGTGAACTTTTAGGCAGTCTTAAAGATATCAAACAACAAAAATGCTGATAAATATAATAAAATATAAGAGTGTATTCAAAGATAAAATATTCAGAATGGCTGGAAACCAGAGACGGTCAACCTTGCATGTGGAGGGCGGCGAATGTTGTACCAAAGAATAGAACCAAATATCATTTAGCCACCTGTTAAGGTTACTACTAACAGAAGATAAACTTCTTGCAGCCTTTATTGCTGTATGCAAGTTATTGATATGTTTATGACATACTTCACTTGTACAAACAAACTGTTCACATGTATGGAAATAAACCTCTTTAACCTTGTGTTTATTTTAACTCTTGCTCCCGCCTCGATTAGTTTTGTAACTAGTAGCGGGAGCAAGCACTCTTGTAAATCTAATATATAAAATTGAATAAAGGTGTTGTTGTTGTTGTTGTTGTTGTTGTTGTAATGGCCTATCTTCGGTTCTTTATTGAGGCAATAAATGCAAACAAAAAAATTATACATGACTCGAACATCAGTTTTGATCTTTTTTTACCTCGTGTCACGTGACAGTTTATGGTGTGGATGTCCCTACATTCCAGATGTAAGATTTTATTTTGTTAGCACAGGAATGTCTGATAACAACTTTCTTTTGTTAGCATATGTCTGATAAGAGTTTTTCATTGTTAGCACAATAATTTCTTGTATGTGCTGTTTTCTCTCCTGTCCCGTCGTCACTCGTTTCGTGGCTTCAGTGCTCCTCGCTAAGGAAAAAACCCTCTGGCGCCCAGGGTACTGTTATTATTGTTTTGTGCGTCTCGAACAGTAAAACCGTAAAACTATATACCGTATTTCTTCGAACAATAGCTGGGTGCGATATCCAAGGTGTCAATTTTTACCTTGACAGGGAGGAGGTGAAAAAAATGGGGATGGGAGGGGGGGGATTATTCAAGGGAGGCGATTAGTTCAAATATTTTAACCAAAGGGAGGCGATTAATCGAGGACGGCTAGGAAATCGGTAATCATGGTGTGAAGCAAGAAATTGCGAGATACATAGCAAAGATAAGGTTCTTAGTTTTAGTTTTACATTTTAATATGAAAATAAGTGAAAGTAAACGACGTTTCGATGTCATTTTGACATCATTTTCAAGTTGAAAATAACGGATTATTGTGTTAAATTTATAGTAAAACAAGGTGTAAATAGTTGCATGCTGACTGAACACTCAGTAAGACTCTATTCTAGTCTTACAATGGTAGTATGAGGCCATTGGAATTAGCCGGTTTGAACCGCGCGAGTAGGAGGAGGAGGAGGGAAAATAGAAATGTGGAGGAGTCCTTCCTGTACCCCTCCTGTATCCCCTCTGTACCCTTACCCTTCCTGTACACCCTCTCTAACCCAAGTGTCAAGGCATTTCTTGAAGAAACTCGAGCCACTGATGACTTTCTATAACACTGTAATCATTTTATCCAGTAAAGTTGTTGAGTTACCAAAATAAAATGTTTTACTTTAGTGCGCGCGCGTGTTAATCTCAATTCGATCAGTGTAATTATCAAAAATAAAACAAAAGCGCTACTAAACTGTTTCATCCCAACAAAAGAGGCTCTAATACCCAGCCAAACAAAGGATCAGGGTCAAAAACCCCGTCAATTTTTTTTAAATTATGATGTCATCGTTTCCGATGACGTCAGCCAATGGGGATTCTGACGTCACCCCCACCATCCGCCCGCTAATGAGATTCTACACTTTCTAATCTAATCTTAACACAATCTAATTTAGTCTGAACATTTATTGCATGCAACTATTTACACCTTGTTTTAGAATAAATTAACACAATAATCCGTTATTTTCAAACTTGAAAATGATTTCAAGGTACTTTCACTTATTTTAATATTGAAGGGTTTTTATTATTTTTAATTAGATATTGTTAGTTGCTTTTCAAATCTTAATCACTGATATCCTTTTTCCACTATTTTTTTTTTTTTTTCGTATTTTTTAAGGGCAAAGGATATCGTTACTTGATAACTGATAGCGTTCAAAGTTAGCAATATGGATGGAGAGAAGCGTTTTGAGTGCGACCAGTGCGAGAAGCGTTTTAATCATGCAGGGAGCCTAAAGCGACATAAAAGAACACACACAGGAGAGAAGCCTTTCGAATGCAACCAGTGTGGCAAGTGTTTTACTCGGGCATTTGATCTAAAGGAACATAAACAAACGCAGAGAGAAGACAAGCATTTTGAGTGCAACCAATGTGGCAAGTGTTTTAGTCGGGCATTTCATCTAAAGCAACATATACAAACACATACAGGAGAAAAGCCTTTTGAGTGCAAACAGTGTGGGAAGCGTTTTAGTCGGGCTTTTCGTCTAAAACAACATCAAGAAACACATACAGGAGAGAAACCTTTTGAGTGCAACCAGTGTGGGAAGCGTTTTTCTGTTGCAGGGATCCTGAAGCGACATAAAATAATGCACACGGGTAGAGAAGCCTTTTGAATGCAACCTGTGTGGCAAGTGCTTTAGTCGGTCATTTAATCTAAAGGAACATATACAAACACATACAGGAGAAAAACCTTTTGAGTGCGAGCAGTGTGGGAAGCGTTTTAATCATACAGGTAACCTGAAGAAACATAAAAGAATACACACAGGAGAGAAGCCTTTCGAATGCAACCAGTGTGGCAAGTGTTTTAATACTGTAGGGAACCTGAAGCAACATGAACGAACACACACAGGAGAGAAACCTTTTGAATGCAACCAATGTGATAAGTTCTTTAGGTTCAGAGGAAATCTACGGAGACACAAAATGACGCACATCACGGAAGGGATTTGTAAGAACGAGAACGAGGAGCATAATAATAGCTTCAGTATCTGTGAACTTTTAGGCAGTCTAAAAGTAATCAAACAGGAAAACTGCTGATAAATTGTACTCAGTACGTAAAACTACATAGAACCTGATGGTTTTTATCCAATTCCAACTTTTATCCCACGATGTTACAATGGTTTGCCATTTATAAAGAAAGGACATTAATTAACTTCTTCTATTTTAAACGGTGTACCATTGGTAAACCGTTGGAAATTCGTTATGCTTAGCATGCGAGGTTTATGATTTTGTCCGTCAACGAGTTCAGGCCGGATCAAGTCTCGTTTAGAGTTTACGGTCACAGATTTCTCTGTGAGGAAGGTGTGTGGCGGAAATGACGTCGCCCTTATGGCCTAACGGGTAGGCGCTGAACTTTTAATCACTTTCGGTTTGAATAGTTCTCATGCTAACGCAAGCACAAACGTAATCCCTGGAAGCGTGTTCCTCAGATTGCGGTGAAAACGAGCAAATGGCTGTATCAAGAGCGGATAGTTTCATTCTCGATCTCTTGACTATATTACAAAAGCTTGTTCTAATGTTGTACAATGGGCTCCTATAGTGGTACTAACTTTGATTTTATATAAAAATATCGTTTTAGTCAATATAAATTTATAACTTCGATAACGCCTCACAGTTTAGCCTAGACCCGAATTCATAATTTTCCGGGAAACGAACATGCCCTCGGACACCTCAATTGCCCGTTCCGAGTTCAAAACGGGACTGGGCCCTAGTTTACACATTGTTCAATTGAGTCATATTAAATCCCATCACCAGAGAGATCGCATGAAAATGAGTAAGTTTACCAAGTTTGGTCATGTTTACATTGCATAGACCGTATTCATAAATGGCGGTGGATTAATTATTCTTTTATATTCATGTTAATCAGCTGCCCTAGCCTCATTTTTCGAGTAAAATTATTTTCAATTTTGCACATACTAACGAGGCTTGGGGGATTAGCATGGACATAAAAGAATAATTAATCGGCCGCCATTTATGAATAAGGTCTATAGTAACCAGGCTGTGAGCTGTCAAAGGTCGCCCAAATTCCATTCAAATATTTACGTCTCTAATTCAGAGATGACGTCCCCCAAATCCATAGTCTCTGATTTTTGCAAGCCTTCTACATGGTTGCAATCTAACGAAACAACCCCAAACTTGGTAAACCGACTCATTTTAATGCCATCTTTCTTGCGATGGGCTCCCAAATAAGTGCAAAGGAATGAAAGCCAACCCCCAAATATGACGCACGCTCTGATTGGCTGTGTAGTCGTTTATATGAGGCTATGTAAACGCAGTTATGACGTACCATTGCATTTTGTTGGCTTTATTTTATAACAGAAACGTGCTAGCGTAAGCAATCTATTGCCCGTTCTGAAGATCAAATGGAGACTAGGGATGAGTTTTTAAATTTGAAGTTAATTAATAGCCTCATAATGACTACACAGCCAATCAGAGCGTGCGTTATATTTGGGGGTTGGCTTTCATTCCTTTGCACTTCTTTGCAGATCTTGATTACTCGAAGAAATTACTTTGTATATTTATTGTTCATAAAGTTTTTATTCCATAAAGTAAGAACACTTCGTGTATTTATTACAAATTTCTGCAAATACACGCGTTTCTTTAACAGGGTTCGTACTCTTCTTCGGCAACATTTTCCCAGAACTTTTCCAGGACTCCTGTAGATTTTTCAGAGCTAATTGTTCTTCAAAACATCCTTTCGCATTTTGCGAGAATTTCCTCCACCCAAGTAAGTTTATTTTGTGACCGTTCTTTTTTCACTTCACTTCCTGGACTTTCCAGGACCTGCTAAAAATAATTACTCGTTTTCCGGGAGTTTCGGGTCCCGGAAAATACCAGAACAAAATTCCAGGACTTTCTAGGAATTCAAGGACCCGAACGAACCCTGTTTTTAACCCTTTCACTCCAGAGTCAAACCTTGAGTCAATAAATGTGTTTCTAACTTTTGAGTCTGTGGATGAAACCCTAGTGTGTGACCATTCAAATGAAAGCTATTGAGCAGCACTTTCATGTGGTGCTGTTTGTTTTTGACAGTTTCGCCTAAGTTTTGAACTTAGCACTCTTGGGAGTGAAAGGGTTAAGATAATATATATATATTAATCAACTATTAATAAAATCTTCAAGTGCCTAACCTCAAATACCAAACGTTTCCTGTTCCCAAATACCAAAATTGCTAAATCATTGTTTAACCCCAAAGTTAGCTGATCAAGTCTTTGACTCTCAAAACCTGCCTACTTGAATTTGTTATAAAAAGGTTGGGAGAATTTACGAATTAATCACTGCTAGGCAGCCTTATGATAGATCAGTAGGCGAGCAAAGATCTCTCACCATATTGAACAACTATTCCACCAAACAAAAAATGGTAATATGGCCATTTCCTAAGCTGGATTTCCCTCCTGTAGATCGTGTTTTGCGTTGTGCGCAGTCAGATGAACTAAGCGTGTTTATTGTCCAACTCTAACTCAGTAGAGTACAAAAAAACGTGAGAACGATATTTGTATTCTACTGAGCAAACCGGTTTAACAGGTTATCCGTGTTACTGGTATTCCTTACGACCGCGCGAGAACACAAAACACGGTTCAAATCTGGTTTTCGGGAAAGAAAAACGTTGGATAATATATCTCGTATTAGAGATTTTAGCATGTAGTAACGCTGTACATTTTTTCTCGTCATTTGTATTTTGTCCCGCCCTTACATGTACGCGCCAAAATACTGCAAGACTCGTAAACTTTATCGATACAGCCATACTACATACTAAAACATCTATACTGACAAGATATATAAACATACTAAAACATCTACTGACAAGATATATGCTTGGCACTCTAGATTGCTTTGTTTAAGATACAGTTTAACCTCGCTATCCCGAACTCGGTTATCTCGAACACCCGCTATCTCGAACTCAAACACATTCCCCTTGTCCTTGTTTATCGAACTCCCCACTATTTCGAACTCCTCACTATCTCGAACTGTTTTTCTTTTCCCTTGAGAGTTCGAGATAGCGGGGTTCAACTGTATATGATAATATTAGAGTCAGTATTGACCACAAAGTAGTTCGTGTCTCTGCTGTTATTAATCTGTATCCTCAAACGTCATCTCAGTAAGTAATGTATCACGGATCGACCGTTTTAGTTTGGTTGGGTTGGTTGAGCTTTTTCGTGTTCGTTTTCGGTTGGTTTGGTTGATCAACATTTTCAACCGGCATCACAGTTGGCTGAAATGGTTGATTGGGTTGAAGTTGCACAATAGAACACTTTTCCAACCTTTCCTTTCAACCAAATCGACCGAAAACGGGTTTTGCCAATATAACACGAAAAAAACTCAACCACCCAACATTCGGTGTTCTTTTGGGACACTTCAACCAAATTAACCAAACCGGTTGCTAATGAAACAGTTGATCCCGAGAGAACACGACCTTAGGTTTCAGCGCCGTTTTCTCCCTTCAGGCAGCCTTAGCGACGGGTGGTTTGGGAGAGCAAAGCGTTTTTGTCACGCGCGTTCGCCGCGCACCTCGCAAAACCACTTGTTCTAACAGCTGCGCTGAAGGTCAGTCGGGGGAACAGCTGTACCAGTTCATAGCAAAAGCCCGTCTCCCGAGACACGCGACTGGGCCCACGATTGATTTTCGTCCCAAAGTTGCTAAGCAACATGACGTATCTCCATTGCGCTATACTGGTGTGACAATTTTCGAAGTACTCATGAGTGCTCGCGCTGTTTCTTGATTGGATAACTCTTCGAGTGCTTCAACGAAGATTTTCCAAAAACGGCACCTGTTCCCGACTGAAGTAACATTTTGATGACAAATACGACAAGCAAGAGCTGCTCAGCGGTCAATACACTCTCTCGTTCATTTATAAAATACACATTTGTCCCTACATGTAACCAAGGCTACAAAATACAAAATACAGTATATAATTTCTGACCTATAAAAGCAAGCAGTTATTTCGCTAGTTGTGTCACGCACGCAGCGTGAAACAATAGGCAAAGAAACCGTAGCCTCCTACATAGTCTCTATTTTTCGCTAAAGTTCGCGGCTCGCGGGTTTGCCGCGCTTTATTATCCAACAAATTGTCACGATGCCCATATATGGTCAAGAAGCCCTTGCTATCTTTTAGGACATTTCGATGCTTCTATTTTGAGGCTCGTTGTCAATTTTTTGAATAATAAATCAATTAGCCTGCTCAATCATGCGGAATGTCGCCTGATTTTAGCCAACTCGGCCTGCGGTCTCGTCGGCTAAGTATCAAGCGATATTCCGCGCGATTTCGCAGGATAATCGTATCAATAACAAAATACTCGTTTCTGATTGGTTCCCCGCGCCTATTTGTTACGTAATTGGAGCGCGATCACGTGGGTGTCCAATTACAGGTATCACCTACGCCATCCGCGCGTCAATTACGTACATTTTAATGGGTTCTTTCTTGCTGTCTCCGTACTGTTTGTAAAACTGATTGAATAAATCGCTGACATTTTCACTAAAAAGAGGTTCTCTCAGACTCTCCAACCTCGAATTTTTGTTATTGATACGATTAATTGGTAATTGCCGTACAATTCAGGGGTAATCGTGCTCGTAATTTCGAAATCGAAATTACTCGCCCGATTACACCCTGAATTGTACTCTACTCGGTCTAATTACCATTACTAATTGTAATATAAAAAGCTTAGACTGGAAGCACATTTTTTCGCTTCCTCCCGCGGTTTCGCCGCTCGTATATCGCGCGATTTTCGAGCGTTCGCTTCACGGACTTTAGCCAAAGTAGAGACTGCTCGCAGTCTAAGCCCAAAGAGGCTAAAGAAACTGCAGTAATACTTTTAAAATTCGTCATGTAGATATCCAGCATAATTAGCCATGCTACTCCCGGTGAACAGCTGGTAGTCCATCAGCATTTCTCTCTCTGACAAATGATCGTCATGATTTCTGTCCGCCATTGATATCAGATAGTTGCCTTCATTGACCGCGCGCTGCTCGTGGGTTGGGTCCAAGTACTTCGTTAATTCATCAACCGTCACTATGCCGTCTCCATCTTCGTCCATGGTGGCGAATTCTTTCCCACGTCTGCAACACACAGAGAAACGGTGCTACGTAAGAATAGAGGACTTACAACATAGATGGTTCATCTTGAAAAATGTAGCCTACACTTTTCACGTTCGTCGTTTATAATTCGTCTTTAAATCTTCCTAATCTTAAACCATCCCTTGTTCCTTTTCAGTTTATGATTACCTCTTTGGTGTTTTTCTACCTTGGCAAACTGTTATTTTAAGTTTCCTTCGATTTGAAAGTAAATTTGTACTGATTCTCGAAATAAAGATACAACCAAAAATGCATATATTGGCCAACATAAAAACCGATGTTCTCTACACGTGATGTGCTTTGCTTTGAACAAACAAGAAAACCCAAGGCCATGGATTGATCTCAGCTAGTTTAACCCTACAATGTTGGAAACGGAACTTTGATGAAACTAAACCTTGATGCGTTTGAAGAGTAATATAAACTATGGGGCAGCAATTGTCAATAAAATTGGCGCCCCACAGTTAACACTTTAGGCGGCGAACTCTACAAAAAAGCATCTTCCGATTTAAAACAAAACAAGTAAACGGGGTATAAAAAAAAATCAGGAGCCAGTTGCAATAACGTGCTCCATAATCCAAGGCGAGAAGGAGCAAGTTTTTTCCAAGTTACGCCACTGGCCTACAACGTGTAAAATTTACACACGAAAAACACTGGTTTTTTTTTAAATCAAACATCGTCGCATCGTCGTTATGGCAGATGCGTCAATAAAATAATTATTATCTTTGACAAAACTACCGCCCATAAATCAAACGTCAACTTCATACCCAACTGTAATAATAGTTTTTAAAAAAACACGGCGAAGATATGAAAGTAAGCCATTATAACAATTGTATAAGGTTAGTCTAGGGCTCCTGTCTTTTCTTCACTTTTATGCAACTATGTTTCAACTGACACTGAAAATGGGTCTAGAGATGAATAATATTCGCCATGTTGGCACCCACGTTCCTTTATCCCTTTATTATTACCTGTTTGGTGTTTTTCTACATTACTAAACTATTATTTTGAGGATTGCTTCAATTTGAAGGTCTAAAAAAAATGACTGAAGATATCGTGACATAGCTCCCTCAACCCTTTCACTCCCAGAGTCAAACCTTGAGTCAATAAATGTGGTTCTAACTTGTACGTCTGTGGACGAAACCCCAGTGTGTGCCCATTGAAATGAAAGCTATCGAGCAGTACTTTCATGTGGTACTACCCTAGTTTGGCCATTGAAATGAAAGCTGTTGAGCAGCACTTTCATGTGGTGCTGTTTATTATGCTGTACAAGGTGGTTCTAACGTTTAAGTCTGTGCATGAAACCCTAGTGTGTGCCCATTGAAATGAAAGCTATTGAGCAATACTTTCATGTAGTACTACCCTAGTTTGGCCATTGAAATGAAAGCTATTGAGCAGTACTTTCAAGTGGTACTACCCTAGTGTGGCCATTGAAATGAAAGCTGTTTGTTTTTGACAATTTGACAATTTGCAAATTGAAATGCATTTTGAACTTAGCACTCTTGGTAGTGAAAAATTCCATCCCCCGCGCAACGCTATTTCGAAATTGCGAAGAGTGTGAGAAATGTTAACTTTGCCGATGACAAGAAGCTGAAGATAAAAATATCGTCAGAAACTTATATTTCTCATTCGAACTGATTATTTTGTCTCCTCGACTATTACGTGAGCCAATATCGGCGCGAAAAGAAACTCATCGCCAAATTTTACAGGTGTTCTGTCACTCTTCATTGAATCTTAATTATCAACCTAAAAATAATACTTTACCGTTAGGCTGGAGGGGAAAAAACACCAAAGAGGTGGTAAGTAATCATAAAGAAACAAGGATGGTTTAATATTGAGGTAGATTCAGATGGATTACGAGCCGCCCCCAAACAAAATTAAGCCCCTTCCACACGAGCAAGTTATCCTTGACAAGGAACATTGACAATTTTTATTTGCTCGTGTGGATAAACAACAAATTTAATTTGACAAGTTTTTCCTTGACAAATTTTATTTGCTCGCGTGGACGATAAACAATTTTTCTTTGACAATTTTCTTTGTAACAACAATAATATTGTACATCGGATTATCGTCTTTAATAGGACCCAGGTTGCGAGCAACAAGATAAGGCCGCTGGGCACAAGGGATTCCTTGTCATATTTTCCTTGTTGCACGTCCACACGAACAAGTTTCGCAATTTGGCAATTTTTCCTTGACAAGTTTCCTTGTTCACAAACTGGCCAAATGACGCTAATTTCTCATATTTTCTTATATTTTTCTCTCAGTTCAATTTAAACCTTACACAATAAAAGTCTTCATCGTAGGCAATAATCACGTTAATAATGAAGTAAAGATCGAGGCCAATATTAAAATGAATATAAATGAGTAAGAATTGGGAGTTCAATAAAAACCTGACGACAATAAAAGTCTTCATCATAAGCAATAGTCACGAAAATAATGAAGTAAAGAGCGAGGCCAATATTAAAATGAATATAAATGAGTAAAAACTGGATGTACCACTAGCTATTGAGCTATATATATCCTTTTTTAATGAGTTCAAAAAAACGCTCCGTGCGTATTCTTAAAATAACAGCATCGAACATTAATCAAGCTGTTCACAGACGACAAGTCCAAATCTCACTCCATGATTGCCATATACATTGTTATTCCAATGTTAGATCTATGAGTTTGATGGTGCAATAATATCACTACTGGATTTCCTCTTATAATAGCCAGGGGCGATTTTTTTTTTTTCGCTCCAAAAGGGGACGATTATTCGAGAGGAAGTGGGGGGGGGGAGGGGCATTAATCGAGGGGGGCGATTATTTCAAATATTGCTCGCTGGAAGTGCTAATGTGCTAATTAGAGAGCTCCAAGAAATAAAGGAAAGAGTCAAATACATGAACATCACTATAGAAAAACTGTAATGAAACCTTTGCTTTTGTTACTTTTCGTTTGTAACGATTATTTCAACGCGTGTTTGTTATCCAAGGTGTAATTTTTTTACTTGACAGAGAGGGAGTGAAAGAAAGGGGAAGCAGGAGAGGGAGGCGATTATTTGAGGGGGGCGATTATTTCAAATATTTTCACCAAAGGGGGGCGATTATTCGAGGGGGGCGATTAATCGAGGCACGGATATTATTCGAGAAAATATCTCCTAGCTGATGATTTTCTTTAGTCTCGTCACCAGTCCCCTTGGCAATGTATTGATATTGTAAGGAGATATTCCATGTTGATCACTCGTAAACTGTCCATATGACTTCATGAGACTGAATAACATAACAAGATAAGAGCGAGCAGGTGCAAGCTCGATCGATATATCAATTCTCCTTAGTGATCGCCGTATGATTTTTGTAATGCTAGTTTTGAGAACTTGGTGGCAACCTCGTTCCCAGGGTCTTTCAGGTACATCAAGACTGTGTTGCCTAGTTGATGAATTTCGTTATTCTCGTCATCTGTCTGCTTGACACATGTGGGCATTGTATGAAGTAATTAGAAGGTGATCACACAAGGGCCGAACATGTCACTGCATTGCATGTCACTAGTTTTTAATCACGGTTTTTAACCCGGGAGAATAATTAATTTTTGTAGCATACCGTATTTTTAAGTAATTATTACGTAAACCGTCCTTTTATTTCATTGTTGTAAGTTTTTGTCCATTTTACTTTTGTAAAGCGCTTGGAACAGCGATTTAAATTAGTAGAACACATTTCAGGGTTTTAGAAACACGATCAAAATCTCGCGAGATTTCACAGCTGTACATTGTATTTTCAGAAACAAAACGACATTTATTTTGAAGACATGTTTCGAAAGATCACCATATCGTCAGTAACAACAATTTGAGAATTATCTGAATAATTACTGATGACAACAATGCAAAGTTAGGAATACATAATAAATGGAAGCACCAGAAAACAGGCGCAAACGTTGCTAAAGAGTTGTTGATTGAGATGAGGTTTTTCCAAGTTTATTTTCCATTGTTTTTTTTTTTAAATAGTACATTTAGCATTTTGTCATATTTCATTCTACACAAAAAAATATTAAATTGACCTTCCACGTACATTAAAAACAAGGTAATGGATTTGGCAATGCACTTGAGCTATAAAAAAAAGACCACCCATTTCATGATCAAGGCGAATCGGAAACAGGTCATCATGTATATTTCCACTCGGTTCTCTTTCAATAAACACAATTAGTTCAGACTGGATCAATTGCTCCATTCTACACAGGAAAACTGACGACTGAATTTGAATGCAAATATAGAAAAGCGAAAATGCCACCTGGCGGCGTCCAATTAAATTAAACCTACACGTTTTGCGATCAATATCTTTCACGAGTGCGTACGAGGACCGATTGGACGTTCGATTGGCAAGCTCCCCATTTGAATCTTGAATGACGCTCGATTAGCAAGCTCCCATTTGAATCCTGAACGTTTGAATAGCAAGCTCCTATTTGAATCTTGAAGGTTCGATTAGCAAGCTCCCATTTGAATCATACGAGTACCAGTCTGACCACGTTCAATTGGAAAGCTACAGTTTGAATCATGAATTCGTCGAAAGTGCACGAGCAGACCAAATGCGAAGGGGCTTTAGACCCAGCTTCTTCGATTTCCTTAGCAGTTCTGAATAGTATATCGGGCCTGGCTGCAATATGTGGCAACCTACTCGTTTTGTTGGCAATCTATAAACATCCGCGCCTCCACACGATCTCCAACTATTTCATCGCATCCCTGGCAATGGCGGATTTCATAGTCGGGTTGGTCATTAACCCGATCTGGGCGTTCAAGTGTGGACTGAACATCTGGGAGAACCACGGCCAAGCTTACTTCAGCGTGGCCGCAGAGTGTTTATCTATCCACACCATCGCTGCAACAACTCTGAGCTTCTGCGCCATTTCAATCGACAGGTACTTGGCCGTTGTCAAGGTATTTCGCTACAGTTTCATTCTCACTGTTCATCGCTGCAGAGTCGCGATATGCTTGATATGGCTGTCTGCCATCCTACTTCCACTGCCTCGACTGTTTGTAAAAGATCCCTTGGAGTTACCCAAGCTATGGATCTCCGGTTCTGTGTTCACTTTCATCATACCGCTCAACATTGTCGCATTCTGTTACTTTCACATTTTTAGGGTGGCGCGATCTCAGGCGCGAAAGATTCGCCAGGCGAGCGTGCGGGATAACCAGACGACGAGAGAGGCGCTAGTGAACGCTAAAAAGGAACGAAAAACGGCGCTAACCATCGCCATTATCATTGGCCTTTTCATGATATTTTGGTCCCCTACCATGATTTTATCCTCGGTGCAGATGCTAATCAAGGATGACTGTTTGAAAATTAAGTTGATACGATGGTGGTTTTGGAGCCTTTTTCTCGCTTTTACCAACTCGGCAATCAATCCTTGGGTGTATGCGATCAGGGGCGGGGAATATCGCGCCGCCTTTTGGAAACTTTTCCGGCGAAACCGCCGAGTTGCTATCACTGAATTTAGCCGAGCGACGGCAGCGGAAAAGACGAACAGGAACGCAGATATACCACCTGCGAGTCCACAACATTAAACAACGATCGATCTGAGCGCGTTGTTTGAAGGATTTTAACTATCACATGCAAATGGGATTTGAAACTGTCATGATCATGATGACACTGAAAATAACTTCAAGCCTAAGACACGGATAATCTCCCATGAGTGAAAAAAAAACTACTTGACCACAGAAAAATTGTATTTAATCTAAAAGAGAAGGAAACAATAATACATGTGATAATAATAAGGCCGTTCAAGATATAGTGAAAAAGATTTCTGACTGATGGAGATTTCAGTTTGCCTATTTTTAGACGAGTATAATGTCAGCGATAATTAATTCGTTTTAACGCCTCGGGCATAAACAGGGAGGCGACTTTTTTGGATCAAAAAGTCATATTTGCAGAAAAGAAAAATAAACAACGCTTAGCTTGAAAAAAATAATTGGTTTAGGGCATTCTATTAGCTTTTTAAGCAACGGTAATTTGAAAGGTTTCAGACAATGTGTCAGTGAAGATGAAAAGTGTCACATTAAACATCAAGAGAAGCAAATTATGTCTGACAATAGCCCTTTTCACGGTTAACTTGCGATATTTGCATAACAATACATTTGAACATAGAAGCGAGGCAATTTCGGGCACAAGCTGCAAAACATCGTGTTTTTCTTGAGCTCCTTCAACTCTTTTAGTATAAAAACAGTTTTAAAATGTAGAAGAACTACAATTATTTTAGTTTACGTTGTTTTTAGAAAAAATTGTAAAACGACTTTTCTCTATAATAAAGAGTAGACTCGCATAAGCAACAGGGAGATCGGGTTACGATCTTTACGGCAAACTTTAACTAAAATAGTTGCATATTTAGTTCTTCTCCGTTTTAAAACTATTTTTATGCTAACATAGTTTAAGGAGCTCAAGAAAATCACGATGTTTTACAGCTTGTGCCCGAAATTGCCTCGCTTCTATGTTTAGCTGTATTGTTATGCAAATATTTCAGGTTAACCGTGAAAGGGGCTATTGTTTGAAAAACCCAAAAAATAATTATCCGTCAGCTGTTGCCATAGTTCTCGACGTCCGGCGCTAGAAGCTTGCATCAGCAATCCTAGTTAATGAACTACATGTTTACAGATGTCTATAACCTCTGGTTTATACATGTTTGTCGCGTGGCTCAGACAAGAGGAAACTAGAGATGCATGATCTACAAAACAATCCCCCAATCCTGTAAACTTCATGAGCTCCAGAAAAGACTGACTTCGGAAAAAAGAGTTTAAAGACATTACGTTAGAAAATTTAACTTGTAATCTGGCCTGGTCTCAATCTTACCCGATCTAAGCCACATCGCTGGCGTTTTATACATTAGAGAACTACAATGTATTATCGCCAAATGAAGTTTCCCCTCAATTTCAATAAAATTCAGTGCATTGGCAAAGTCAGTAACTAACGACTTAGCCCCTATAAGCTCTTGAGTACCTAAAAACCTCCAAATTAGTTGAGCAGGAAGTAGCCGCGGATAGCTGTTTCGACGGCCTTCTTGAACGTCATCAGCGCGGCGTAGCAAGGGATCAGACCGACAGTTTTATTAGTTTTTATTGTATATTATATGCTTTTTATTTGCAGTAGTTATTTATCTTTTTAATGTTCAGTTGACAACTTCAGAGCTTGTTTTGTTTTTGATGTGGTTCTATTCAGAGACCATTAGACAACTGTAAAAAGTACTATAGTTTGCGGGTCTAGAAGCATTCTCTTGTGGTAGAATGCCTTTCAAATACAAACGCAACCTTTTCAAGACGCAAAATTCGGAATAATAAGTCTCGCTATCCAGCTCACCGGAAAATAGGCGCCAGCGCTTCTCGTCACAACTTTCTTGTTAAAAGCCAGGTGCTGCCGCGAAATTAATTACTCGGAATGAATATTCTGTCCTTGCACGACATTCAAATGAACAACCTTTCTTTTGTTCTTAAGAGGAAATGAAAATAAAGCTTTAATAAAAAGTATCACGAGGACGTCAAAAAAAGCTGAAAGGATGATTTTATACAACTGAGACATTATACATCTACGCTCATCTACGCACGCACGGTTTGGCGAGCTGACGCAGCTAGCTGACACAATTTGACCAAAGACACTAAATTCAGACGTGTAAATCTATATTGCAACACCTCAAACGCTTCCTATATAATTACAGTTACCTTATTCTCACTTATTTTCGCGAGTATTAATTTTCGCGGTTTTAGCACAAAAAAAACGAAAATAAAGACGATATTTTCGCAAAATTTTAAAGCCTTTAATTTGATCCCTTTTTTCTCTGAAATCGCGAAAATAAGGCCTCGCGAAATACGATCTGTCGATTTCGCGAAATTAACTACGCGCAAAAATTAATGAGAATAAGGTAATATTCTTCCGTTCAATTGAAGAATTAAAGTTTGAAGACCAGCAATAAAAGCTTTCATGAACTGACAAGAAGCTCTTAAACGTTTTCTTGACATTTAATTAAAATAAAACCTCCCATGGTTCTATGTTGCCTGACAGTCGGTTTAATTTTCATCTATTGCAATATTGACGTGAAATAAAAATCCTCATCTGCTCGGAATTCGTCGAAAAACCAGTCCATTTAAGAATTGTTAACGTTTGATTCTCAAATCCTATACATGTAGATCGAAGCACTCGAAATTATGAAATGCTTTATCTTATTGAAATAACTTTCAACGAGAAAAGTCGTGCTATTGTTGGCAATCCGTGCCCATCTTCTTTAATTAGGTCGAGCAAATTTCTTTAATTAAGGGGTGCAAACTTCAAAATGGACAATTATAACAATTTCCATTTACTGGTGACAGCCCAGTTCAAATTTAAAATGAGAGTTGAGCCAATTCTCATGCGCCCTTGTTGACCGTCAATTTGACTGTGAACAGTCCCTCTATTATTTGCGCTGACACGTTCGATCGTGGAGCCGCCATCTTAGATTGTTTGGCGAGCGAAATCTGGGGAGAGGACAAAACTACTCTGGGAACGGGGGCGGGGCGTATTTTTACCCAGAGTAGTTTTGTCCTCTCCCCAGAATTCACTCGCCAAATAATCCAAGATGGCGGCTCCAAGATCAAACGTGACATTAGCCTGCAATGCAGGCGGTTTGTGGGCTTATGATGGTTTATCTTCGTTCGAGTGTTTAGCCGCCATCTTGGATTCGCAAAACGTGGAGAGTTGGGACGAGTGAAAGAGGACGAGGAAAGGGGCGTGGTAAGGGGTGGGGAGGGGTTAGAATAACAGCTCGTTCTCCCAAAATACGCCTACAATGGCAGGCTAATGTGACGGCGCGACGATTTCACAGTCTAACTGTCATGAGTGTCATGCGCTTTTGTCAGATCTGAACTTACACATGTACTCACATTTTTGACCGCACGCGCTGATCTGGAGAGGTTCTAGAATCTTTTCTGTTTACATTGTATCTTCTGAACATTGCAGAATGACAGAATTTGGATTTGCACTGCTTTTCTTGGTGAAATTAACATGGAGCCATTCTGTTCCTTTTTTTACCAATTGAAATTACAGACTGAGAGTTCGTATTATGTTTGTATTGTTTAAATTTTTCACCAAATCTGCATTGTGTAGCACCAACCCCCCCCCCCCCCCCCCCCCCCCCCCCCCCCCCCCCTGGAAGGTTTCTGGTTTGAACTCCCCCACCAACTGGGATTTTCATTTTATGTGTAGCCTCATACTTTCCTTTAAAAAATTTGGCTTTTGAGACCCCCCTCCCCCTTGGAATTTGCCATGACCTTCCTTGGGGTGGGTAGTCATTAAAGCGGTCAGTATATGCCACTCCCTGAGGGTGACTTGACTGTACCTGCAATGCTATGCAAAATGGTTGAGATAATCCTCGAAAACTCCTTCTCTTGAGGTGTTAAGTTATTTATTTTGACCCCCCTCCCCCCCTTACAATGTTGTAACCGAAAAATTGGAACGTAAATTTGACGTGAAAACAACATTGATAGGGGGGAAGAGAATGTCAAACATAGAAAATTAATAATGTTTTAAAAGGCGCAAAATCATGAGAGTGTCTCAAGTATTTCTGCACAGCATTGTGGCTTTGGGCCTCACCTTTGGGCCCTCCCCTGGGTCTGTCACTGTTTTGAAATGAAAGAACAAATACAAGAAGCACAGTCAATGACTTTTTCAGAGTCAGTACTTACTCTTGAATATAATCATTATCAAGATCTGCATCTTGCTGTGAATCCACTTCTCCTGGAGGCAAGTGAACGAACTCCTCCTTTGTCAGCACCTGTGGGTTACATTCAACAGGGTTATGCCAGTTAATAAACCATGTCTTGGATGGCAAGGATTTCACAAGGTGGAGAACTTAATGCTGGTGTTCCAAACACTTCATGGGACTGGGCGAGTAATGTTATGTAATGTTGTGAAACAACAGACAAACATACATGTACATGTCTGTTTTACATCAGTGAAGGATGTGGCAGCCGCTATCAGTCCATTTATGATCTCATCCACCCACCCTACCCTAGATGAAAGAACAATGTGAATAGGCCAGACCAGAACACTGGGGACTACGTTCCCTACTCTTTTCGAACAGTGATGCGGGTTCTTTAATGTCCCCTACTAATTTATATGAGAAGGTGTAGGGGACAAGGCCAACAGCTTAACGTCACCGCCCAATGACGTGATCATCTGAACTGAGATAAGGTGGACTAGAAAATTTGAAATCTTGAGGTCATCTTAATTTGGAAGAATCTCAAACATTGTACATTTGACTCAGTAGTAAAATGTGTGATAAGATTATAATATTGGCAAGTAATTCTCAAGGCTAAATTCTGATTGGCTGTTTCTTCATTTGTACAGTGTATATTTAGCATTTAAACTGTTGCCATAGTGATGGCTCTTAGTAAATACTCATTTCACTTTGAAGGCTTACAAATGCATTGGCAACTGGCCAGCGCTCACAATGTATTTCATGTAAATGTAATTGGGATATACATGTGGTCAAAACATATTTGGATGTTACTCTGAAATATTTGCAGGGCTTTATATACAATCATCTACATGTACATAGTACTGTATGTCTCCGGAAATCGGAAAACAAGAAATTGATCCAAAAAATATTAGCCTGAAATACAACATCCTAAATAAAAAAATATGATTGTCCACATTGTAATGAACATTGTGTGATCCTTACCTTATCCTGGTTTTTGTCAAAATTTGAGATCATGTCTTCCACCAAATCCTTGATGCTCTGAGGATTGTGTTCCGGGTGCTCAAAATACAGGAAACTCTGTTTCTTCAAGTTTATCATCCAGATTCATGTCTCCTCTTCTGAACTTACTGTAGTATTCTGACATTAAATCCTCTGGATTGCCAACATCATCTAATAACAGGTCAAAAAGAAAGGTATTCTGTTACAGACCAAGTGGCTCATATACAGGTTGTACAGTTGTAGCTTATCCTGGTTTGCGTTTCATTAAATATACAGGAATACAGTGGAACCTCTATTTTGGGACACAAACTTTTGTCCTGGCAAAATGGTCATATTTATCATCTTTGTATTTATCAACTAATCAAGTTATTAAGTAATATTTCGTAGCCAGTCGATGTTCTAGTTTTTGCCTGAATTTCAAATAAAAAAGGTATACATGCATGACTGTGGTACTTTATAATGAAATTACCTAATGATGGGCTATACAGTAATCTACAAGTGACAAGTCAACATGCAATTAAACAGTCCAACACAGGTGTGGACTTTTTTCTGGAAATTATAACCCAATGGAGGCAAGCTACTATAGCTGTACATGAAGGCCATCACAGATTACCCCCAAGCATTATTGCCAGGTTTCTTCAGCAATCAAAGTCATCGAAGTTCTCATCGTGACCACTCTCATACATAAGCGACCAGGCTCCAGTTAGTCGACCACCATTGTGAAACCCTGTTTGAATTGTCACTCAAACTCTGAAATTAAAGCTCTCATAAGTGACCGCTCCCGGCATCTGTAAGCAACCGCGACCACTTTTGGGAATTACCAACTGGTCATTTCCTTTGTTTCCAAGTTAAAAGCGACCACTTGTTGTGCTACACATTTATAATACATTGTAAAAAAAAAGACTTTGTTTAACGAGGGTATCACTTAACAGTCTTGCGACTGACAAACCTGTCGCCCTCAGATCCCAGATCGAATTGGAATTTAGAGGTGTTGGTTTTTGGGGAGGGAGGAAAACCGGAGTACCCGGCGAAAAACCCTCAGAGCAAGGACGAGAACCAACAACACACTCGACCCACATATGACGCCAGGTCCGGGATTCGAACCCGGGCCACATTGGTGGGAGGCGAGCGCTCTCACCACTGCGCCATCCCTGCTCCCTAGGTAATTGTATTATTTGTAATCATCTGAATAAGAGAAGTTTTAAATCTCTGTCGATGCGTGGCATGTACATTCACTTTTTAAATCTCTGTCGGGGTCTACATTCACTTTCGTACAGTACATCTTGTAGGTGACCAGCCTCTATTGTTTCAGCATTTGGTCGCTTATGACAACCCATTCTCGCAAGTGACCACCTCTACTGTAGTTACGGCCACTTTTTCGAATTCCCGAGGTGGTCGCTTACAAGAGCTTTGACTGTACTTGTAAATACACTTGGGTGGAGAGAGGCACTGTACCATCATTGTCATATTTAATTATAACAGTATTTACATGTAACTGTCTCACCCAAGAACATATAACATGAGGTAATAAAAAAATATACAGAGATAACTCCTACATGTACATTGTACACACTCAAATGTCCAACTACTGGTACAAACTTAGATTTCTAATAATGATATCATAAATGCATTCCACAAAAAAACAAGAACCCCTGAAGGGATTACAAGCGGCCGATTTCCCGGGGGGGGAGGGCACTCCCTTATTTTCGCTATATAGGAACGTGCAGCTGGACAGGGTATGGTTTTTGAGCATTTTGGTCTCGAACAGGGTATACCAAAAGGCATTTTTGGGTATCTGGGTATCAGTTTCCCAGGAGTTGGCATGAAGATCGGTAATTGATACTCTGGCATAGGGTAGATGAAGTAGTCAGACGAAAGGAAACGCGTAGGAGTGTTAAAAAAGCTTTACAACTACAACTCGCAGTGCTGCTTAGTAGTTTAGCCTTTTGGGTTAGAAAGAAAATTGTTAAGAATCGTCCGGAATAGGGTATCTTTTTTCAACATTTAGGGCCTGTTTACATGGAGGGAGGGTGACCCGGGTACCCGGGTCACCCTCCCTCCATGTAAACAGGCCCTTAGTCTGGAACAGGTTTCGCAAAATTAGGGTTGTTATAGCCCAGCGGCACACCCCCACCCAAATTTTTTGGGAGAACCTCCCCGGGCCAATTTCACCTTGAGGGAGAAAGAACAATGCACCCCTCCACCCCCTCGGTCAGTTTACTCTGAGGTTTCTCCCGCCAAATCTAAGAGTCAACTTCGAACCTGCGTGACGAAAAACGTGACTGGGTGATGCAATATTTTGGCTAGCGTAAGTTTGAGCTTAGGTCAAGTTTACTGTGTAGAAAATTTTAGCTAATGTCAATTGCATCATAATCAACAAGGGCACAGATGTGTTTTCGCTCAACGTGAAAATAAATTGTGAATGACATATATGCTGTGGAATTGTGTAAGAAAAACTGTTATGTTTTTGGGACCGAGTTTTATCGTTCGTTTAATGAGGTGCATGTATTAAACAGAACAGAAATTATCTAGTGGCTATTTATTTGCATGTCTCCTGGCTACGTTTACAATGTAATGGGAAAAACCCTCACAATGCAATGCAATGTCAACTGGGGAAAGTGCAGTGAAAAAAACAAGTAGTCACGCCAGTCTCGCTAAAGTCCGCAGTTTGCGTGAAACAGGAAGCCGATTCCCCGCTGGGATCGAATAACGCGCAAAGGTCACACCGCCAAATTTAGCACATTTTGCAACAACACTGCTGTGGGACATTTGTCTTTGCTTTTTTCAATGCGATTCCTGTAATAAACTCAATACATGTACGCACTTACACGACACTACAGAAAGCCTGTGGAAGAGAAATTCTCCACTGGCTAATTTTAGACCGAGATGCGATAACATCATGTCAACCGTGTAGAGGGCCAGGGCTAGCGACATGAAAACAAGATCGAATAACGCAGTAACGCAATTCGACTCCTCTGCTCCCTGTGTCATTTCAAGTCATCAAGTTTCATTTCTGCTGAAGTAAGAAAGACGACTTTTTGTTTGTTATCCAACTACATTCTGAAACTCTGCATCAGCACATACATGATCAGCTTCACAGATTAGTATTAAAAAGAATCACTGTTCTTATGCACACATTTTTGATTTCTCCACCGCAAGTATTTGAATTATTCATCTCTTGTAGGAAAAGACGATTAATAAGCTTATTCCTGACTTCATAGGTTAACATTAAGATGCTCAGCTTCACAGATTAGTATTAAAAATAATCACTTTTCTTATGCACACATTTTTTATTTCTAGACAGAAAGTATTTGAATTATTCATCTCTTGTAGGAAAGTGTGAATGTTAAAACCTTTCACGACAAACGATTAATAAGCTTATTCCAGACTTCATAGGTTAACTTTAAGATTACTGTGTAGAAACTGAAATATATATCTAAATGCCATCAACTAATGACAAATAGTCATTTGAAAACATACCTTAATTTATCTTAATACCACTAATCCAAGGACACTTATCACGTTTACAAAAACATATACCACGGGGTATCGTAACTGCGATCAGGAAGAGAAATCCCAATGCGGATTGCTTCATGCTCATAGCACAATACCTCTATTGCATCATCTTTACATGACCAGAGATTGCGTCATGTCAACCGTGGGATCGAATAACGAGAAAAGGTCACACAACAAAATTTAGCACATTTTGCAACAACACTGCTGTTCGCTGCTGTGGGACATTTGTCTTTGCTTTTTCCAATGCGATTACTGTAATAAACTAAATACATCTACGCACTTACACGACACTACAGAAAGAATGTGGAAGAGAAATTCTCTACTGGCTAATTTTAGATCGAGATGCGATAACATCATGTCAACCGTGAAGAGGACTAAGGCTAGCGGCACAAAAAAAAAAAGTGCATTTCTTGAAGCGGCTCGATGCCCATGATGCATCGGCCACTTAAAACTGACATACATGTACATGCATCAACCTGTGATTGGCTAATACATTTATGGGATACAATTTGTACAACAAAATAAACTTTTAGAAGTAAAGTACAAATTTTAAAAAATGCCTAAAAGTATAGATATACATGTAGGACCTTTCTGCACTTGGCCCTTCAAATACAGTAGAGAAGCATCAATATTACAATCTTGATTTCACTCAAAAAATAGAAAAAGTGGAAAATAATAAGATGTCATTTTCACCTTTCCTAAAAATTAATAAATACTCAAATTAAATGAATATGTAAAAATTTCAATCTAGAAAAAAGGCTTTTGTCTCCCTAAAGAATATTTGCATACAGTACATGTAGGAAAAGAAATTATCATGTCCAAAGAAAAGAATAGCAGCCTGAGGATACCACAGGGCACAAGCTAATTACACATTCTGCAACAAACAAAAAAGGTTATTTGTTCAACCTGTGCAAGTCTTTTGTTTTTCAGATCTCCTGAATAATTATTTACAGAACAGAATAAGCAGAAGATTGGAGAGATCACCTTCAAACAATGGAAAAACAAAACAAGCTTTTCTTATTTGACTTTCAATTAGTGCAATTTTCTCCATGCACAGATGCAATCTCGTGCCCAGAGTCAACGGTCTCCTCAGTCAGCGGTAGTCGTCGCCAGGTTAGACTCTGGGGGAATGGAATTTTGAATGCCAGAAATCTGGTATTCCGGTCATTGTTTGTTACACGAGACAGCCAATCAAAAAATTCTATATTTATTCCATTCTTCCAGAGTCTAACCTGGCAACGACCCGCTGACCAAGAAGACCGTTGACTCTGGGTACGAGATTGGCATAATTGTAAACAAAATATGGTATCTTGCTGAGTACACTTGGAGAGGGCGGTATCCAAGTCGATGGTCAAGGGAGCTGTAATTTCACAGTCCAAGATGGTGGAAATACATTATTTTACAATTCTCAATTTGTCACTATTTTCTGGGGGAGCAATGACCCAAGACTTGGGAGTCTCAATTTTGACACTTGTACTGTACAACCCATTTCACAAAGCCATGCAGGCTATGTACCTCAGTACCAGAACAATAGTTGTTGTTGTAATGTTCAGCTATTGATCTGCTGCTGATCTTAAATTAAGATTGTAGTTTTTCACAGAGGCTGTTTTCTACGTGAAACAACAAATCAACTCAAATCAACGCTTCGGATTTGTTTATCAAAGGTGCAACAATTTAAGGGGTCGGATTCCTGCCATCCTCAGGGGGATGCGGATAAAAAACGGAACGTCCCTTTGCACGCGATATATTTTAGGTGGCAAAAAAAATCACAGCAACCTACCTAATTCTTTGTCGGCCTCGACCTTTTGAGTTGCATTGTCTTCTTTGAGCTTCTGTTTTAGTTCCTCCCATGTAACAAAACCGTCGCCATTTCGATCGACCATTTTGAACGTTCGCTTATTGTTCTCTCGAGCATGTTGAATATGTTCCTTAATCTTGTCGTGAATCCACACCGTGATCTCAGCTCTGCTCACTAAATGGTCTCCGTCTTTATCCACCTGATGGAAAAGATCAATGAGCCGTCTGTAGCCCTCCATGTTGTCGAACAATAGCGTGCCATTTTCCACCATCTTTCCGAGGAACGCTTCGTGGTGATAGTCCTTGTTTACATGGCCGTCTCGTTCAAGTCTCAAACCTTGGATGTGATCGTCGAGTATTTGTTTCTTCTTTTTGATTTCATTTGCACCATCGGGATACAATGTTCTGCTTGTGTTTACCGGTTTGCTACGACAAACTGGAAGCAAAACCAGGAGGAAAACAACAAGGCCTTTCATGACCGCCATGTTGGCACGAAGGTACTCGTCCCAGTCTTCTTTGAGCTTCATGTACACGTGTAACGTGTGAAGCGTACAACGCGCGCGACAAGAGCGTGGATACACGCGAAATTTGGTCGTTATAGGCTGGTGAATCTGTTTTAATACAGTTTAACATAGCCAGCAACGGCTAAAGCCGCGCGATGCAGACAGATCATCTGTTCTTGGCTACATCTCGAGCAACACGTATTTAATATAAAATAAATTCGATAAAGTCTATAACTCCCCCGGGTATAACTAGTAACGTTCAGCTCCCAATTATTTCGGATGCACAATTTTCCAGAATATATATATACGAAATAGATATCCCAAGAAAACTTTGTCCGGCCCTCTTCTCATTCAACTTGCTAACTGAGTACCGTGCCAGACGTTTTTGCCGCCGTTTTCATACAAATCATGCTTCATATTTAGATCGAACTGAAAAATCACTCAGTCGATTTATAATTTTACAAAAAGTGATACCCAAGTTTAACCTAAATTTAGCGAAGTATTTAATTCTGCTATAATGCTTTTTGCTTTTTCCCCCGCTTTTCTTTGGCCAAATTTGCTGGCTTTGCGTAGCGCGCGCATTATAAATAGTTCAACGTGATTGGCTACTTGTTCGCTGGAAAATGATCTAAAAATAGCCTAGACGTGAATCTGATGGCACAAGACCCAATACCAGAGATGGACACCTTAGTTATAGACCTCTGATCGTTCCTGTTTCTGTCTACATTTTGACGGCAGTGTTAATTAAAAAAAGAAAAAGGAATAAAAAGAGCCATGCAGGGCGGATTCTAACCCTCGCCGCTGTTCCCAATAGGCGGGCACCTTACACATGACAGGAAACGAAACTTGAATCATCCTGAGTTCTCTGGCGGACAAAATTATAAACCACGCACGTAACGTAACGTTCTTCAGTAATGATCATAATCCACCAGACTGACTCTCCAAAAACGAGTTGCTCGAGCAAGGGGTTTGTGAGAAAACACTCTGATTATATCGTCAGTTTCGCGAATTGAGAGACTCAGATTCACACTCTAGCAAAAAAATAAAATATTAGCAGATCGACGGATTGAGGTCTAAGCTACCTTTCAGTTCCACGAACCCTTTTCTGAATATTCCAGTTAAAATAATCACAACACACTTCTTAATGCTTTTACACCAATATTTTATTCCCTGTATAATTACCAGTTAATAAACTACATACTTGTAGTCTGTTATATTGACTACTCCCATGTTGTTTAAATTTGATAATGAAGCCAGCTCAGCATGTGATATACCAATGCAACTGTCTTTGATTCCAGTCTAAAACGAAAACAGAAATGTTAAAAGGAAGAGCGGATTTCAATTAAAAAACGCAAATATATTTAAAAATTCACACCGAGAGCTCGAGATTTTTATTGCAATCGACTGACTCGCTCTCATCTCCGATGAGTCCGACCTTCCTTTTCGGGGGGGGGGGGGGGGACGGCAGGAGGTGGGGTAAGGCACTTGCACCGGCTCATTTTTCCTGGCCATAGAATATATCAGGGGTGAAGACGGGTTAGATTATGCAACGGGCAATACCTAACCTTTCTACTCAGACAGTCGAGGAGGCAACTAGCAGACAGGTAGATCGACAGACAGACAATTACAACAGATAGACAAACAGGCAGACAGACAGACAGACAGACAGACAGACAGACAGACAGACAGACAGACAGACAGACAGGCAGGCAAGCAAGCAGGCATGCAGACAGACAGGTAGACAGCCAGGTAAGAAAACAAACAACATACGTTTCTAAGGCGTTATGTTTGCGTTTGGTGGACACTTTCCATCTGTGAAGAACACGTCATCAATAGCGACATCTCCCTGATAACCGCTTCCACGAATGCCAACAAATTTGACCTAAAATAAATTAAACAAGGCAAACTCATCAGAAATTAAACTAGTAGTAATCGCAGATTAAGGAAGTGTGTTCGTTTTTCTGAATAACAATTAATTACATGGCTGTAAGAGAGGATCACCTAAGAGAAGGATTACCCGTGCCTAGTGATCCGCACTAGCAGACAAAATAGAAATTGTCTCGGACAAACTGATCAAAGGAAAAATTTTGTCGTGACAACATTTGTCTCGTCTGTTGTATCCGCACTCAAAATGTCAAAGCTGTACAATTCTGTCAAAACTCGTAAATAGCAACTTGTTTTTTGGCCCATATAAAATTAACGCTCGTCCCGCATTTGTTTCCAAGGCGCTTTTTTCCCTTTGCTTTGCCGGTCACTGACGCTTGTGCTTGTCACTGACTGATTGAGAACGTGACTGGAAATCAATCCATGGTCGTCGTAAGGCGGGACGTTCCAACATCTTATGGATTCGGTCTGCTCACAAGGAAAGAGGGAAAAGTTTAAGATTCATCTTGATTCACTGAGAAAGTTTTAAAATTCAGTTTTGCAACAAACGGACATTTTTTAACTGAGACGCTAATGGAATCATTAATAGTTTTTCTGACAAGTGATCGAAAAGTTTAACACAATTTTGTTTTATTATGTAGTCGATTTTGTCCAGTTTTTACCCAGGGCAAATTTTGTCTGAGGTGTGTTTGAAGATCTGTCCGCTCGGACAAAAAATTGTCCAGTCGCGACAAACCATCCGCACTTGTAAAACACAGGCGATCACAGAAAATTTGTGTAAATAAACCTTTTTTTTTTTGCCAGTGCGGATAGGCCCTAAGAGAGGGTCCCTGCATACATGGGCCTTTTCCAATGATATTTTTTTTAAACCAGGCCATACCTGAGCTATTTATAGAGCGCTACCTGATTGGTCACTTCGAGTAACGCGATACCGGAGCCTCGATCAGAAGTAAATAAAAATAACTTTCACAGCATGGCGCAAATCTATAAATAGATTTCAAAAAATGATCATGGGACACGGGGAATCCTTCTCTTAGTCCATCCTCTCTTGACTATTTTTAATCGTTAACTGACTCAAATAAGTTTAAAATACTGGCTAAAATAGGAATACAATATATAGTGGATCATAGACGATTAAAAACCATAGTTCAAATAAGGTTAAAACTATGGCTAAAACATAGAAGTAAAATTGGAATAGGGTAACAGCTGAAATATGGATTGACTGAATAGGAACAAATGATGGCTAAAATAGGTTTAAAATAGTGTCTGAAATAGGAATAGGAACTTAAATAACTAAACTCCATTGACGTCGATAACTTACCCTATACGGGGAGCTCCCAGGGGGAAGTTGAACCCCCTTCAAATGCCATTGGTTTCCCATATTTTTAGTTTCCCTCCAAAGTTCCTTGTCTATATCATCAGACTCCGAGTATAGCACTTTCAGTTCACCAATGTGTTCTCCATACATGTGATAATAAAACTGCAGACATCGCTCGCCGGAGTCGCCGGATGGCAGGAAGAGCTTGCTTTGCAGAATGGCTCTATCGCCGTCTTGGCGGGGATTTGAGGTTTCGATATACATGAAAAATCCTGCCGATATGGTGGGAAAATATACATTGTATTCAGGTTTGATAAAAGTAAAGTTAAGTGATCGTTATAGGAACGTAATACAAACATGAATAATAATAATGTGCAAAGAAATGATGCTATATTTTAAACTTGGTAGAAATATGAGAAATATATTACCGTCAAAGCTCTATTAAGCCCCCGGGGGGATTATTTAATTTCAGGCCTCAAGAAGGGAGGGGGCTTATTAGAGAGGGAGCTTAATAGAGAGGAGAGGGGGGGCTTATTTCAAATCATAAATTTTCAAGAAAATTCACATTAATGTTTCAAACTTTACTATTACACCACTAACTAAAACAGAACAAGAAATGGGTTATGTATGACCGTCTTACAAAGTAAACGTCATTTATACCCTAACTCGACGATAGTTCTGGGAATATAAGACCACGTTTCAATACAAAGTGACTGAAACGCCAGAAAATATTGCTGAAAAGTCATTTACATCAGCCTTACGAAAGGAGGGGGGGGGGGGGGGGTTTATTACAAAATATGACTTCCAAAAGGGGGGCTAAATATAACTTTTACGGTATTCTGTCGGTGACACAAGCTACTCGGAAAAAAATTTCGAGTTCCCAACAAGATATTTTTTCCGAGTAGCTTGTGTCACTGACAGAATAATATCTTTCTCGATAATAATAAATAAAATTTGTTATGCGCGTGTTTAACGTAATAGAGAAACGAGACAATTTCTGGCACAAGCCGCAAACACAATGGCAATTTTCTCGAGCTCCTTAAACTACATGTTGTTGTACGCAAGCAGTTTATAAAATAGCGATCAAATATATGTACACTGAACTATTAAGGAGGATCGCAAAGAAGCTGGGTCATTATATTGTTTGCGCATCTTGAAAAAATTAGCCTACATTTCTTTCAATTCAGAAAAATGGAAGTTTGAAAGGACGAATAAAATCAAATTTCCAATGATGAACTTCGATTATATTATGTCAGGATGAATGCTGACCAGCTGCTTTGACTGAAACAGATTTTACCGTTGTAAGCCTCAGTTAAATTTGTTATGAAGCGCGTTATTTAAAGTTATTGCTGGTGCATCTGCGCCCGCGATATAATCTCACCAAAGCGAAGTGTTGTGTGATCGGTCGCGGGTCCAGTCTTTTCCACTGGGAGTCTTTCCCAGTCTCCTAGTCCAATCAAACTCATCGCCATCGACATTGGTAAATCCACATAAACCGTTATCAAATGTACAATCATCTGGACCTGCAGGAAACAAGGAGAAAAGAGCAGTTAAAACAACTAGACCCAACAGCTTACCTGAACTCATTTTCGCACAGAGAAACACTACATTAGTCACTGAGTCATAACAGGCGTATAGATACATGCATGTAATATCACCATATTTCCTCTATTTAGCCCCTTCGCTCTATTATGCCCCCTTATACGTCCCTCTTCTAGAGATATAAAAATTAATAAGTTCCCTCCCTCTGTCATCAATCCATCTTGGATTTCTAAATTAATAGATGGCGCATCCAAGATGGCGGCTGTTTAAACGTCATCATCTGATGTTGCGAACCTCAGAGGAATACTATTTCGACGTACTATCAACCCTTCAAGTTTTTGGAGTTACAGAGGGTCGTCTGAATAGGTTAATTGTAAGTGTACGGCAGCGTATAGTCGCAAACAAAATCGTCCCGCAATCCTTCCGGCTCAGTTGTATTTCGGTTAACTTGCGATATTTGCATAACAATACACTTGAACATAGAAGCGAGGCAATTTCGGGCACAAGCTGCAAAAACATCGTGTTTTTCTTGAACTCCTTCAACTATTTTAGTATAAAAACAGTTTTTAAAATGTAGAAGAACTACAATTATTTTAGTTTACGTTGTTTTTTAGAAAAAAATGTAAAACAACTTTTCTCTATTAATAAGGAGTAGACTCGCATAAGCAACAAGGAGATCGGATTTACGGTCTTTACAGCAAACTTTAACTAAAATAGGTGCATATTTAGTTCTTCTCCGTTTTAAAACTATTTTTATGCTAACATAGTTTAAGGAGCTCAAGAAAATCATGATGTTTTACAGCTTGTGCCCGAAATTGCCTCGCTTCTATGTTTAGCTGTATTGTTATGCAAATATTTCGTTCGTATTACACGGGGTTTTTCGGGGTTTTTGCTCAAGGTTGTGTAGTTCATGAAACTTTTCTTTTCGCGCCATTCTCAAACCCCAGCCGCAGGGGAAAAACTCCCGCCGCAAGTTTTATTTAACGCGCGTACCAGATTGACCAATCGGAACCGTTTTTATTGTTTCAACCGAACGCCAATCACAACAGGCTCTCTCACAGGGTTCCCCAGAGCTCTTCTCACCATCAGTCATGCGCAAAAGAGAAGAGCTGTGGGGTCGAGAATGACGATTTCAAGTTTTGTTCTTATATTATGGGCTTGAACCACGCGCACAAGTTACCCGAGCTCAATGATATATAATTAGTGTCGGGAGCCAGTAAGTAACATTATAACGGTCGTGAAAATCTGTTTCGATGATGTTTTCATTTACTTACCATTATGGGGTGGCTCGGGAGAGGGAATCACTGGCGGCCGGGGTGGTTTTTCCTTTGAATAAAATGAAAACAAAGAATGTCATGCCTTGCACCTTGAGGAACTCTTAACATTTTCTTTCATCATAAATATAATACAAAAAATCAAAATTCCAATTTCGTTTGAGGGTTTCAACTGATAACATTAGACAAATAGAAAAAAAAATGACATTTTTTTAGAAATAAAGTTTTACAGAACTTCACTTTACCTGAGACAAGGTAAAGACAATATATAAGCCTTGAATAATTAACAATTATCCACCGAAGTGGAGGTGAATAGTGATGGATATTTACCGAGCCGCAAAGCGGCGAAGTATATATCCATTCACTTTTCACCGACACTGAGATGAATAATTGTTCTAGTATATACCACATAAGTGAATAGCCATCTCCAAATTGGGCAAAAACTCGTGGGAAAGCCATTTTGTTTTGCTTGGAGGTGACTAGTTAACAATTATTCGCCGAAGGCGAAGTAAATATTCACAATATTCACTGAGCCTGAGGCGAATAATTGTTTTAGTATAATTTTCAGAGGTGAATATCAAGAACTACAAATTACGAGCTAAAACATGAAAAACAACACACGCAAGTACTCGCCATATTACATCGTAGTTACATCGTTTACACATCAAATTAAGCAGTAAAATACACAAAAGAACACTATTTATCGGGTACCTTTGTTTGATCTTTGCTGATTTCATGAGCAGCTGTAGTTATCGTTCTGAAATAAGTAGCTTAGGTCTGAAGAGAAGCAAATTTCTGTCACTCCATCCGACACAAACACGGCCGCCTTGGTTGGCCCACACAAAAAACCTGACAAGTTTAGGAGTTTTAACTGAATGCGTTAAAAATCATTTCTTGAAAATATTTTCCGTCCAAAACGTCTTGGTAGTCATTTACCTACTATAGGTTCCCAATTCTTTGAATATCCCGTACTTGGAGGGATGTCTTTAGAATAAACGAAAATTTCATTCAAAAGCGAGTCGCCATCTTTACTTGCCGGTAGAAGGAATGTGGCTTAGCTTAGCAGTCGCGCCTTGAAATCCCATATTCACCCGCCTAGCGCGGTGAATATGCTCATATTCACGTATGAAAAATTATACTAACAAAGGATATCCGGAGTTTTAGTAGACAATCAGAGCGCCCGAAAAGTACTATTCACTTGTGACACTTATGTGGTATATACTAATATAGTTTTTCCTGACTTTACGTTTGTTTTTCCCATTTCATATTGTGACGTACCATTACACCGATACAACAGGTCCGCCTGCTTGATGTCCATAGGACTGAGGCCAACCCGCTGACCAAGCTGAGCGACCGACGGATTCTTGGCTATGACGGTGGTTGAACCGTTGATACCAAATGCAGTTGACGAGTAATGCATGACGGATAAGTAGTCATAAGGAATCCCTAGGGAGTCCACCTGAGATACGTTGTACCTCCGAAAGTTGTGCTTCTTGTCTGAAAAGAAAAACATTTTAAAAACAGTCAACATTCTCGCGTGCTCATTGACCGAGAGCTATAGTTTCAGAATACATAGTAGATGTCGCTGATCATTTTCATCTTGAACACTGAACATATCTCGTCGATCTGATAATGAGTGCATCATTTTTTTTTTTTTTTTTTAATGTGAAGGGGTTAATTACACTGAGGAGCCCGGGTTCTAGAGATGTCCGAAATCGCAAGCAGTCAGTTTATTTATTAAACATATTTATTAAGATATTTCATGGCGCTAATTTTGGACCAATGTTAGTTCCTAATAATTAGCCTTGAAAATGACACTTATTTAGGCTTATTCGGCTGCAAGCGCGAAATTTGAAAAAATTCAAGATGGCGGCTGCTCATCGGAGAAGGACACTCTGACCGCCATCATGAGAGATATATTACGTGAAATGCATGGGCCGGAAGTGGTTATTGTTAATACCTTCTGGTATATTCTCTCCATACAATTTCCACGTGATCATCTCTATCAGGACGACTCTGCTCATGCCAAAATCCCATAGCGTGTCCTGCAAAAACAAAATTAGTTTTAATCATGTTAATTATTAAATATAAATACCTCTCATCTCAAGCTCAAAAAATTAAAAATGTAATTACTAATTATATATAAAAGCTCTATTAATCCCCCATGGGGCTTATTTAGTCAAGGGGGGAGGGGGGGCTTATTAGAGAGGGGGAGATTATTTCAAATCATAAATTTTCGAGAAAATTCACATTAATTTTTCAAACTTTACTATGACATTACGAACTAAAACAGAACAAGAAATGGGGTTTTAAGTATCACCGTCTAACAAATTGCAACGTCATTTATACCCTAACGCAACGATAGTTTTGAAAATATTTCAATACAAAGTGACTGAAAACGCCAGAAAATATTGCCTGGCGGAAGGGAGGGGGGGGGGGGGGGCTTTAATAGAGAGGGGGTGCTTATTGCAAAAATCTGACTTCCAAAGGGGGGGGGCTTATTAGAGAGGGGTGCTTAATAGAGAGGGAGGGCTAAATATAACTTTTACGGTAACTCGGTTATTATATTCAGATCAGAAAAACTAAACCATTAAATCAGTAAAACAGTCTTAATTTTCGCGAAGGAACACCAACAAGGTGGGTAGCACTGGGTTTCCTTGGCGATGTGGCGTGATGGTCACGTGAGTGGAACAAACTCTAAACGATGCCCAAAATACAAACCCATCTCGTGAACAATAGTTCCTTGATGCCAACAAACCACTGCCTAACGAAATCTGCTGCATTCCACCCTGACGTCCAACATATGACCAGCACCTGGTCAAAAGGAATTATGGGAATCAATTAAAAAAATCGAGCGACAGATTCATTAATTAAATGTCTCTAGCTAGTATCTAACTCAACCTCGTTCCCCAGGGTCTCTCTTCCTTCGGCGGGAGGAAGAGAGATCCTGGGAACGAGGTTGGTATCTAACTTAGCTTTGATGTTTATGTTATTTTATTCCTCCACTCCATAAGGACTATATAGCCAATCAGAAAGCTGAAAAGCCGTTATACTCCACGTTTTAGGGGTTTGTATATAGTTTGTCGGCGTTCGTCACTGATTACCATACATTTTTCCAAATAAAATATAGATAGGACATGGTGGAATCATCTTCCCATATAAAATAGTTATCCACAGTTTTCTCACGGAAAGTAATATATCAAACCGAGAGGAGAAAAAGACTTAGGTTTCATCCGATTTCCAAAAACACCGAGAAGAGAGCGAGTATTTTTGACAAAATTCGAGGTGTTTGGAAATCAGATGAAACACACGTTTGAGTGTTGTTTGAATATCATCATCTGCCAAAACTAAGGAGTGAAACGGAGAAATATAAAATGGTAAATATCTACGTTAATTAAGACCAGATATCCAAAACCTCCGTAACGATTATGGTTTTCATTTGATTTTGTTATAACTTGATGAATTATTACGGTGAGGGTAAAAAAGGGAGGAATGAGTTTTGCGGAATGGCATGGTGGCATGACTTGCGGAATGGCATAATTATGCAGAATATAATATATGCGGAATGACTAAAAATATATAAATTAACTGCAAATAACCGCTTTAAGTAATACTGTTTTTCGTTATTATTTAAGTAATACTGTTTTCGTTATTCAAGAAGTATATATACACCAAATTGGTAAGACATTATTCAGAGAAAACCAACCCCCGCGTGTGTCTTTTGACTTTGACGTAGACAGACGCACTATCTAGAAAGTTTTCACCAGGCTATGTAAAATACTTTGACAGAAAACTGGGCAAATGGAAAAGCACTTAATAAAATAAAACTAAAGTCAATAATAAGCTTCTCCATCTTCATTGTTTTGTTAAATGTTTATGAAATGATATCCATGACTGCAGGTGCTGCTGATACAGGAAGAAGTTGTCTCCTTTGAGTTGATAATATATTGTAAAACAAACAGAAAGGAAACGTTAGAAAATTCCAAAACGCTGAGGCGAAGCCATTAGCAGTGTCCCTCGACCACAAAACGCGGTGAGTAATGTTGGTAAATGTATGATTGTGTAAAACATCGCTGTTTTTAGTCATTTTGTTGCTCTAATTGCCTCTCGGTTTGTAGGTCAGAAAATGTAATTTTTATTCAGAGTTTCAATTAACTACGTCCGAGAACCATAACAACTGTTATGTAGGGGCTGGTCCGTAACCTTGCAAAAGCGCCGGACAAAAAGAAACTCGCCGACCAATATTTTCCCAATTATTATATGGCAAACTGGTCCACGATGAAAAAGGAGCATTCTGATTGGTTCCCTGAGCGGTCCGAAATTTTTGCAATACGGACCGCTAAGATGGACCGCTTACGAACTCATTTCGCCAAATTCCTTTTATGAAACATTGAACAAAAGAAAAAACTGTTTTCTATTAAGTAGAAACATTTTATATCTCATGTCTGGCGGACAATTTTGGTAAAAACGTTTCGCAAAGTGGCCTGAAAAATGCAAGAATATGCTTAGCTTTGGCGCCGCGCGCGTTAGCCGAGAATGGTTGCATTAATTTTCTCAGCAATTTGTTTTTAAAAAATCCATTATGATAAACACTTTATTTAACTAGCTTGTTCGGTCCGTATTGGGGTCGGCTCGGTCCATAAACGTGCAAAAAAGAAGTCGACCAATATTTTCCCAATATTACGGACCTCACGAATGGGCTCCTGCCTCACGCTAGTTCATTGACATATTTATTGTTATTACTCAAACAAAAATTTCGAATTAAGCACAACACGGGTTTACCGGAAGATGCATAAAAGCTCGACAAACATAGATATACAGGTAACCTTGTATTCCCCTAATACAGACCGAACAAGGTAGTTCAATATATTAATATAAAGTTTTTATTATAATGGCTGTTTAAAACCCTGCTAATAATTATAAATTTATTGCATTCATTCTCAGCAAACGCGAGCGTCAACGTTAAGAATAATTATCACGAGTGTTCATAATTCTGCATTTTTCTAATCGAAATCGAAAATTTCTACTTAAAAAAAAACAGTTGTTAAATGGAATTTTTCAGGTCACTTTCGTAAAAGTTTTTTATCGAAATATAAAATTCATTCTACAAAAGTAAAAAAAAAAAAACAGTTTTTCTTTTGTTCCATGTTTTCAGCATGAGCGGTCCATCTTATATTAGCGATCCATATTCCAACACTGATCAGGTAACGTATGGATCTGTTTGCCATTGAGTATAATAAGTAATTGTATTTTTATTTTTTCTCAGTGCGCGAGCGGGCGGTATCCTGCGAATCCCTGCAATCTGATTGGTTCCGGGAGCGGGCCGGTATTCTCCCATCTCTGACCACGGTCACGGTAAACCGAGGCTTCACGGACCATTTCAGCAAACGCGCGAAGGTAGAAAATTTCGCTTAAGCTTTTTAAAACTGCCAGAAATGCGTTTAATACTGTTGTAAGACCAAACAAAAACATATTAATCAAGCCAATATTTGGTCCCGGGAGCGGGAAAAAATTGCCCGTGAACCCGGCGGAGACCCGCGGAATCGTAGCGTAGGCATGCGCTACAAGCGAAAACAACATTTTTTAATTCAGCAAACGTGGTGAAGGTCGATGCGAAGAAGCTTTTTACTGCATTTTCTCGCATTATTTTGCTTCTCTTATCATTGTCAAGTGAATGGAGAACTACGCCAGTGGAATTAAAGAGCTTGGCATTTCTTCAAAAAGGCGAGTAGTCATTTGATTTTAACCGACAGAATTTTAGTTTTAGTCAAGGTTTGTTGTTCGTTTTTGGAAATCAGTTTCACGTTCATACTTGCGGGTTTTTAAATTACAATTCCACCGTATTTAGACTCAATTCCCTTCGTTTTAATTGTTTGCTTTTTCGTTTCGTTTCTCTGTTTTCCTAAACAGACCTTTCATTCAAGAAAAATAACTTTGTGGCTACCGGTATTCCCGTTTATAATTCTCGGGCACGTATCAATTTTATGCCGTCGGCTTTGAAAGAGCTTTTATATGCAGGCGAAGTTTGTCAGGGTTTTCGCATAAAATGAAAACTGCAAATTGCCACCGAATGGCAAAAATTAGATTTAAACATGTGAAATAAAATTGTAGTATACGTAAAGACTGTAACTGGGAACAGTTTTGCTCGAAAAATGCTTTTCATGATATTTGTTTACGGCAAGAGTAATGTATGGAAGATTGCCGAAGATTGTCGTAGAATTTGACGGCGGCTTGAATGGTTTTTTTGTGAAAATGGAAATAGCTTCTCGTTTCAGCTGCTTTGTGATGAAATGCCCGCTATAGTCTCAATTTCTGTAATTACATATTTGTGGTGTAAAAAATTAATCGTCTGAGTTTCTTGTTACTTGGGTTATTTCTTCGGTATAGTAGTCTTCTGAGCTACATGTACTAGCGCGCGCGTGAAAAACAGATTTTTGCAAAACAAGCCTGAGATTTCAATATTTCAATATATTTTCTGGGGGCAAACGGAATCCGCCCGCCTGAACTTTGAAACGTTGATAAACTTTTTTTATTATTGGAGTAAAAGCCGCCAAAACTTTTCGACTTTACAAAAAATTCATCTGGAAACAATTTGGTTATGACATGTCATTGTTCACGGGAACCTTAATTAATAATTAAAAATTCATAAAGAGAATCAAGAGAATATTCTCTTGAGAGAATACAAAAGAAATGAATGTTTAATTGAGTGTCTTTGTATTTGTGATAAAGATGCGGCTAAAACCTTTTGCTCAATTTTCTCGTCCAAAACAAACTAAAATTTCAAGATTAGAATCAGATTCAATTAGAGGGGAAGGTTTTGGAGAGTGTTTAATTAAAAAATCTCGCAGAACTTGTTTTTATCAGGGTCTAAAAACACTCGGCTTCGCCTGCTCGTTTTTAAAACTACACATAAAACACCCCGGTTATTTGAGAACATTTGAGGAAATTCCAATCGATAGCAGATGCCCAGAACCGTCAAAACGTGTTGCACTCTTTACAAACGTTAATTGTAACTTGATCATGACGCCGTCTGCAATTAAAGTGATTGGCTGCGGCTCCGTATTTTCTAAATTTTCTGTAACTTGTGTTCTCAAATTCCCGTCGTGTTTTATGACATTTAAAATGCAAATAGGTGACGGGACGGTGAGGGTAAGAGGCGGAATGAGTTTGCGGAATGGCATGTGGCATGAACTTGCGGAAATGGCATAATTTATGCGGAAAATGATATATGCGGAATGACTTAAAGAAATAAAATTTAACTTTAAAATAACCGCTTTTACGTAATGCTGCGGGCTCAAACATACGATCTTGTCACGTAATGCTGCGGGCTCTTTGTCACGTTTTCAAAGATGGCGGCCGTTTCGGTGCCAAGAAGCGTATAGGTTTAACCCATTTACAACGCCGCTTTTGTGTTCGTCGTAGCCATATTTTTCGGTCAACACAAAGAAAAAAAAAATGCCTTTAAGTGATATTCTGTATTCTGGAGGTAAAATTACTTTAGGTATCAGGTTGTGTATTTTTATGAAGAAATCTATCACTTATGTGTGTTTTATTTTGTTATTGCTGCAAAGTTTTTATACATAGGAAAATGGCGCTTGTACTAGTTTTAATATATGAACCTGCGTGGTAGAATTTGCCGATAATGTCGGGAAGCTGTTCTTCGAATGTGCATGAATCCACTAGATAGAAGGTGCCTCTAAGCGCGACTTATCTTCTTGGTGAATTTAGTGCTCAAAGCTGGGTATTTTTGTGAAGTGTCACGTGTGAGCAGAAATGTTGTGCAAAGTTTGTGTCACACAGTCTATCATCAAATCCAATTTTATTGATATCTTCTGAGAGCTGCCGTTTTCCAAGAAATCATAGCACCCATATAACTGGCAAAATATAAACCCATCGATCTGTTCATCTGCATCTGTCCATGGATTTATGCTTCGTATCACTCAGACAAATAATTTTATATAATTCGTGAACTTTCATTTCTTGCACAGAATCACAGAATCGACACAGAACACTTCTTCCTCGTGAAAATACAACCTGATAAACTAAAATAATTTACCTCCATAATACAAAATACCACTTAATAATTTTTCTTTGTTTTGACGCGAAAAATATGGCTACCACGAACACAAAAGTGGCGAACCTTTTCGCTTTCTTGTCACCGAACAGCCGCCATCTTGGACAATATCGTATGGTTTGAGCCCGCAGTATTACTTAAAGCGGTTTATTTGCAGTTAATTTATATATTTTAGTCATTCCGCATATATTATATTCTGCATAATTATGCCATTCCGCAAGTCATGCCACATGCCCATTCCCGCAAACTCATTCCGCCTTTTACCCTCACCGGAATTATTAGTGAGTTTGAGAAATACCTATCCCACTGGTACTTGATGTTTTCTTTGTATACACATTTACCTTATGGCTCTTGTGTATAGTTCATTATAATCCATCGAAATTTTTTCTCGCGCGCACGATTGGTCTAAAACACGTCACGTGACGCAGCCAAACTGGGGAATATCCGGGTGATATTCCCCAAGTGATATTCCCCAGTTTTGAAAATTTGCGTTTTCACGTTCGCAGGTTCAGTTTTTCGTCTCAAATAAATTGCTAAATTAAATAAGAACTGATGTTGTTTTGAACAGACTGAAAAATATTTTTGAATGCCAGCAGAATTTATTTTGATGTTTAACAGCTTGGCGTCCTTGGCCGACCGAGATCTTCCACGGCCAAACAGAGCGGCCTTGTGAAAAAAATATTTGAAGGATAATAACTACAATAGCCTCCATTTGGCTTCAAAAATATGCTCGGATATTTGTCCCGCGGACATTATCTGTTCCCCGAAGCTCACAGTTTTCCTCGAGCTTCGCTCTCGAAAAACTGTTCGCTTCTCGGAACAGATAATGTCCGCGGAAAAATATCCGAGCATATTTCCTCGCCAAATGGAGGCTATTGTTTATATATTTCGTGGAATATCAAGTTCATGGGTGTCGTCGCGTTTTCAACAAACAAAGAAAACCGTCATTTTTGATAAAGGACAAACCTCGGTCGGGCACTTTTCGAAAATGTGTTGGCACTTTTATTTAATTTAATTAGTCTAAAAATTTTATTTTCGTTGTATGCCATTTGAAAGTATTGCATAAGTAGGGTATTTATACCATAAAATATTGCGCATATAAAATGCCAGTTTCAAAGAATGTACAATGTATGTATCTTACCCTCCTCCTTTGAAAAACTCAATGTAGTTTTTCTCGGTTGTTTCTTCTCACAAACTTCAAACAAGAACTTTGTTTCCCATTCTCTCATTTGCACTGACAAAAACACTTTTGGCGACAGTGTTATTCTCTAATTATGAAACAACAATAATAACAAAAATAGTCGTCAGTTTTGCGTTACGAAAAAAACAAAACCAATCAATAGCGAAGTGGGTCAGCCTTTTTACAAAACAAAAACAAAGAAAAGAAATAACAACACAACAACGAAAACATAATACACTATGGTGATATAATCGTACTTAGTTTTAATTTAAAAAAGTACAGTGGTCGTTCCTGCATGTGACAACATATATTACATAATAGAAATCTAGCCGGAACGGATCTAGGGGAGAGTTGAAATAATTATGTAAGGGCCAGAAGTTCGAATAACGTGATGTCGGAGCCTCGATCAGAAGGAAATTAAATGGAAATATATTTCACAGAATGGCGCGAGGACTATTGATATATTTCAAAAAAATTATCATGGGGCACGGGGAATCCGTATCTTAGATCATCCTCTCTTGTTTATATTTATTACTTATTAACTATTAATTATTAATATTATCAATTATTATTAATATTTTGAGCTGCGAAAGGATGGACGAGGAATCGTAGACTGTGACAGATGCTCGTGATCCAAATTATTATTTGTAAAAAAACATTGTCAATAGAGGCCAGAACACTGGGCATTATCTGCCAATCAAAATTAAAAGACCGGCTGTGATTGGTTACTGGAGAGTATCAACTTACCCAGTTCCTGTGTCATGTTGTATGGAACCACAAGCTTGTCCCACAGCATATTCCGATCCTTGGTTATTCCTCTGGCGTCCAAAACAGGAGCAGTTGGATCTCCGAACAGCTCAAGGGCAAGTTGCTGATTTAGCGACAGCTTGATGTCGCCTTCATGAAGTGATTCCTCGTCATTTCCTTGGAAATAATCAAATATAATAAACATAATGTTTAGACTGTGAACGTACGCGTGTATAATGATAGCTAGAATCATTTAAACTTGTAGACTGGTTAGCCTGTGTTGTTTTTGTCTTTCTTTCTTTTTCTCGTGGTGGCTTATATGACCGGCGTTTAACTCCTGTTTCCATATAAAGAGGCTTCTTTCCCTGGCTCTATGTTAGATAGCCCATCGCAGGTCCGACTTCGTAGCATTTTTGATACGTTACTTGTTTTATCCCCATGCGAGGGGAGACAGGCTCTTCGAAAATCAGTAAAAATTCGTTGCCATTACAAATACAATTACAATTACAATTGAGACTAGTATAGTAGAAAAACGCCAGGGCAAAATTTTCGACTGTCCAGTACTAAACTTATTTTTCCGAAAATGCTAGCCCTTTTCGCAAAGTTGCCAAATCATAAAGTAACTTACGAAAATCTTAGGTAAGCTACAATCTCGGATAATACTGTTGAGACACTTACTTTAATTAGAGTCATTTTTTTTGCTTGTACGCTTGTTTCGTAGTCATTTCATCTCCCCCTCCCCTCTAATCAATGTTGTTTTGGTCTGAATGTGTACGCCACAATATTTTAAGCCTTTAAAGACAACATTGAATAAGGGGAGTGGGGAAATATTATTTTTCTGCGTGTATATCGGCTCCCGACTTGTATAAAGTGCGCAAGCTTGATTCGTCTCAACAGGTATTGTCCGAGATTGTAGGTTCTCCCGAACAGATATTTTACCGAAATTATTCGTTGGGTACCCCTGAATACAATACAATTGAGGACAATGGTAATGCTTAAAAAATACCCTGGTACAGTCTCAGAAGTCAAACAATTATCCGTGTGCTCGCGGTAGCGTTAGTTTTGCGCTATCATTAGTCTTGAGGAAGGAGGATAGAAAACATCAGTTTCAAATTAGAGCACAAAATAAATGAGCTTGATCGGCATTTTGGAGAGACTGTGAGAGGATCGGTCAATTATGGCCTGACACCCAAGGAGGCATAAAGCATAGGATATAAGTATATTAACCTATACGATGGCCTCCAAAGGGACACCAAAAATAAGGCATGGAAGAAACACGATCAAGGGGTAGGAAAAAATTGCCTTTTATCTTGAATGGATAGGAGAGGCCGAGCCAACAATAGACAGGCGTTGAAGAAACAGCTTAGTTCAAAATTGCTTCCAGAAAGAGTTCCGATGATACAAATGTAGAATTTAAGAGGTATTATGATGGAAGGCATAGGCTTTTTTAAGGGCGGCATGAAGGCGTAAAATACATTTATAAAATATACAAATGGTATATCTCAGAGGCGCACCCACATCCGTAGAGCGGTTTGTTCATTGTTCAGATATAATTGGAATTTGCAAGAAAATTCGCGTCACTGAGGGAAACCAATGAACAGATCTTGGAGCAAAGTGAGAAATAAATAAAATTAAACACAACTTACAAAATAATGTGCGAAAATTGGGCCAGAGAATACTATAAGAAAGATGAGAGGTGGCGAACAAAAAATCATCTAGTACAACCATGCTTCCCTAAAGACCAGCCGTCCGTCTAGAACGTTGCTTGGCAATTTAATGAGTACTTACCTTCCTCTGGAAATTGAAAGGTGGAATGAGGAATTATAAAAAGCACGAAGAGGAACGTGAAGTACATGTAGGCCATTTCGCTGGCGTCCAAATTGTGAAAAATCACAGTAATACACCAAAACCTTATACAAAACCTGTGCAAATATTTAAATTTAGCTTGTCAATCAATCTTAAGCTTTTGTAATTAATAAAGACTACTGCTTATTTAAGAAAGCACAGATTAAACACAGAAAACAATGGAATAATATCGGTTTTCATTTTGAATATTGCTTTTGTGTAGATGGGCATGCGAGAACAATTGTTTTAGTAATATAAAACGAATATGGAAGAATTCAAAAGCCATTCGTCATGATGTGAACATTATTTATTATTGCTATAGCAGTAAATTACTTTCTGGCACAACAAAGTAAACAAAGTTTACCAATTTCACTTTCTTCTATGTTCAGTGACGATTCATTGATAGCATGAAAAGTTTAAATAAGCCTTCAAGGTTGTGAATAAAGAATATACTTTCACACAATAGAAATTTGTTCAGATGGCCAGGTGTAAACTCCTCTCAATGCAAGATCTCTCCCCAGTTTTCCCTAAAAAAGTTATTTAATGCAATTTTTAAATACAATTTCAGTATTATTTGGAGGTACTGAGGAAAGTGCAATACAAGTACATTTTTAAACTTTAACCTCGCGCTTTGTGTATTGTTGAGTGGATTATGTTGTATTGCTCATTAAAAGTCGCTTTCCCATCTCTCTCAAACCTGAGTACCAAATATATTCATTTTAGATAAATTTCAAAGTTCAATATGGAAATTCCAGCGTTGTGATTGGTCAAGAAGCGCTACGCAGCATTTCAGTATGGTTACTAAGCTTTCCACCATTCAGTCATTTTGCAGGGAAGTAAGCATGCATTGTAAATAAATAACTATTCCGTGGTATTTGTTAGAATACAAAGAATCGACTAACAGAACATTGTACTCAAATAATTTATCAAAAAATGGTTTTCACGGCGACTGAGATTTCAGAAAGCGTTCGTGTGTTAGCTTCATTTTCTTCTTTTTCTTCCTCTTCTTCTTCTTCTTCTTCTTCTTCGTCTTCAAAGAGGACCATTTGAAGCATAATTTGAGGAATCAATATAATTGCTCATTTGAAAAAAACCCAAGCTGAATCAGTAAGAACCAAAATAAGAAGTAACCATCAATAAAACAGATGAATGACATATGACGTGTTCTGTTTTTATATCCACAAATCTGATTGGTCATTTCATTGTTGGCTATTTAACAATTATTCCATGCGCCCGCATTGGATACGAGATGATAGATAGCCAACGAGCGCGTAGCGCTCGTTGGCTATAATCATCTCGTACTCGTATCCAATAAGGGTGAATGGAATAATTGTTTTATTAAAAAACTTCAGTAACTTTAAGTGAAAACTTCGGTATTACTTTTTAAACAAGTATAAATCGACTAAGTGATTTTTCAGTTCGATTTAAATGAAGCATGATTTGTATGAAAACAGCGGCAAACGTCTGGCGACCGTCGCGGTGTTCGGTAAACAAGCTGAATGAAAATAGAGCTGCAAGACATAATTTTCTTCGGATTAAAGTGACAATGTCCCGGCGTACATGTATTTGCTCAAAACTGTTATAAAGGCACGAAATGGTTCCTAAATCTATTAAATAAGAACTTAATAAACTCTAAATAAATGATAAAAAGCAATTTCTTCAAGAAATTCCATACTGCAACAAAATGTTTTGCAAAATTTCAAAGATTTCCGAGCCAAACTTGAAACTTTGAAAAACTGACATTCTGTCATTTTTTCAAAAATCCATATTGCAACCATTTCCATATTCGCTGTCGTTAGTCATCCTCACTTCCTAATGGGTTCCTGTTATTTGTCGAGTGCTATTCTACAGAATCAAACTATTATTGTTAAACTTACTATGATCTAGATATGTTTCTGAGCTTCCCAGAATCATGCTAAAATGAGGACATTGTCCCCTAAATATTCGCTGTTTCTTCTAAAGTTTCGTATATTCTGGAAAAGTGTGCAAATGTGGAGCTGAACATTTTTCATTTTACAAGTTGAACTGATGGACAGCTGAACGGGTTATTTATACGGCGAGAAAATCGTGCACGACTGCAGAATTGTGTTGAGACGAGCGAAACTGAGCCAGTTAAAATCAAGTTCACTGAAGTAAAGAGCAAAGGAAAGAGTCAATATCTGCATGGATGGAGAGAAAAAGAGTGACCTTCGAAGATAATTTCACTGTTAAGTGATCTTCGAAGGTAACAATACTGAATAGGTTAAGCTTAAATTTGTAGTGTAATTCATTCACTTTGAACGAATTTGTGCAGATGTATTGGTTTCCGGATTTTCCCGTAAATTGTTTCAGGCTTGTACATTTACAAGCATTTCCCATTAAATGTTTAATTTCGTTCCAAACTTTGCTGCATTTTCTAGCAGTTTTGTTACTTCGTCTTCAGTCAATTCTGCCGTGAAACAATTTGTGTTCCTTGGTGAGAGAAAACAATTCAGTTCTCTTTCTCGCTGACGCGTTCATATTTGTCGGGCATGGTATAATGGCTCCGATCCAATGGCCCATTCTAAGCCATTAATATATTCAAAACTCTAGAAATGCATTATCTAATGGCTCAGTTTTTTAATAATCGCTGATAGACCGTGATCACACGCGTGTTGTCTTTGAAAGAAAAAACTAATCTTGATTTTTGGCCCAGAAATACCTGAAAGTGTAAGGTTTTGACTCATTTGCTATTCTACTCGCCCGAGTTTTCTTTGGCCGGGGGAGTGATAGTTTGCTGCGCCTCGTTTAATTTTCGCTCATAGAAAACGCGGGCTTGTCTAGTCTAATTGTGAAATAGTTGATAACAATTTGTAAATATAAGAGAATGAGATACCGGGATAAAATCATGCAATAAGGAATAACAGCAGGAATAACAAAAACAGGAAGACCAAGAAACAAAACAATCACAGAGAAACCAGGAATCCAAAACATTAACTAAAAACAAACGGTACCAGCATGTGACGGTTGCATAATTTGGTTTCCACATGAAGTTAAGAGTACTAGAAATTTTCTCCACAAATGGAGGCCTTGAGTTTTCATTGACATATGTCATTCAATCCGAATGGGGAAGGGTAAGTGCTCCTTAGCTTAGCAATTTTTTAAATATTCTTTTATTGAATCCAGCGGGTATGCAATTTATTTACGTTTGTCGTTCTATCCTAACAATATTGTTATATATTTATGTTATTTTTATGCCGTAGTTACAGATGAAAAAAGGTATATACAGAATTTAATTAATTACTACGAGTGTGATCATTTTAAAACAGTTCACAAATGTATTTTCCATCACTTTAAGAATATTTTTAAAAGAGTTATTCAACTCAACGTAGGTGAATATTGAATATTTACCTCAACTACGTGTCGGTAACTTCGACTACCTCGGTGAATAATTTTTAATACCTTGGTTACGTTTCATAATGCATAGTACGATTAAAACTGATCTAAAAGTGAATCCAGGCTCAGTTTTATAAACGTTTTAGGAAGTTGCTCAAGAATATATTCTCATGTTAAATTCAAGAACTGACACATATTGAAGTGTGACCAGTAATGTGACAAGTAATGTCAATAGTGAATTAACTGCGGATAGAATATAACAGACGAAATGATCCTTGCAGCCGTTTGCAATAACCATTTGCAATACTGAAAAGAAACCAGAAAACATATCATCTTTTTCTTATTTATGTCCATTGAAATTGTTAGTTATTTTAAAAATACTGCCAAGCAATTTATGTAGGTGTCACATTGCTCAATATAAATAAACCGTCGAAATTAAGTATTTGACTTATTATATTGCTTCATTGAAAAAAACGACTATTTTTGGAACTGGTGGCCTTCCTCTATTAGGTAAAATTCTTCGTTTATTTTCCTTTAAGAAGTTTAACCTCCGATGGTGAATACCTGTTCTTGGTATAACAACAAGCTTCGGGAATGTATGAATATTTATGGTCACATTGTGGTTTATATTTGAGTCTTTTCTATTTCTATTCATCAAATAATAAATATCGCCATTTTTTGACACACGCAAAAGGGGGGGGTTAACAATTGTGAGAAGAGGATTTACTCTGGATGCTAAAACTTTCAGTAGCTGTCCATTCATCCATCGCAGACATTTGTATGTGCTAACTGTTTTTCCGAAGCTTTTGACGTTGCCATGGCAACCGCGTAATGACTTGCAGGGGGAATTACTTATTGCAGCGGTGCATTAATTTGGTCATGAATTTTGCAAAGGAAGTGCCGGGAATATACATATTTTGACCAGCCTACGTCACGGCGATTATTAACAAAAAAAAACCCTGTCTTTTTTTAGTTTCAGCTGCATAAATGTAATAGTTTACTGTAAAATATGTGAAGCAAACCCCGAGGAAAACAAATCTAAAGTGATTCAGTGTCCAAACTAAAAAGTGACTTATTAGACAATTCAAGCCGCAGAAATCTCGCTGGTATTACTGATTCGACCAGTACGTTGCAATACACCATGGAAGTATACTGAAACGTGTCCTACTTTGTGATTGCGTTCAAGTGTATTGGGCCGGGCCAAACGAGGATGAGATCTAGAGCTACTGAGAGTTGAAAATCTCGCTCTCGTTTGGCCTAAAACTCTCATGCGCTCTCAGTGACTCTCGCCGCGTGTGTTCCCATCGAATTAGAACCTGTTCATTTTTTTCATGAGAGAGTCGTGAAGAGTGTTCTCTCGTTTGGCCCACGCTTGATGATAGTCGATGAGAGTTAAAGATACTCTCACGAGAGTCAACTGCCAGTCACTCTCATCCTCGTCATTTTTGTGAACTGTGAAAAATCACCTTCAAATTGAAGAAAGCCTGAAAATAATAGTTAACTAAGGTAGAAAAACACCAAAGAGGTGATAATAAACCAAACAGAAACAAGGATGGTTGAGGACGGAGAAGATTAAAACGGATTGCGAACGGCGAACTTGAAAAAATTGGCCAATTTTTCAAGATGCACCATCCGTGACATAGCTCCTTTAATAAGCCTTTATCACTTTGTATGCTAATTACTTCTACTGAAAAAAAGATATGCATATCTGTGGTAGAATTAAATATTTGATTAACAGAAACCAATATTTGATAAACCAAACAAAATGAAAATACTTTTTACAAGAATAAAATGTTTGTGTTCTTTGTTTGTCTCACATAATAATAATATAATGTTTATATAGCGCTAAATCCACTACCTTTACAATACTAACTATTAACAAGGTTAGAAAAATAGTTAAAATTCCCCCACTATTACACAATGTTAAAATACTTAAATATGAATGATTTCAAGATCGGAGACATGATTGTAAATGGACTGAAAACCGATGTCATTCTTTTTTGATAATTAATGAACCATCTCTTGATAACCAATTTATATCATCGACGTTTTATTTTCTCAGTGTCGGCTGCAGTGACAACTCCTAGATGGTCCTCCAAACACTCTGGATGGTATTTCTCGTTATTTTTCTAGATTTTGGCTCAGCAACCCAAACGGATCAAGATAGTACAGAGTAAGTGGGTTGTCGCAAATCTCTATAAACAAGATTAATCTGTTGATATATTGGAATCCTTAATACTAGTAATACGCCCTTGCAATGTTGTCAGGTTATTTGCCATCCAATATCCATTCTGTCCATGTGATAGTTTGTGATCACTTCACTTAAATGGAAGATAACTTTGAGTACCTGCTTACATCATTAACGAACTGAAAGACGTGAAAAGATATACGGGTACCATCGTGTGACAGCTAAAAAGCATACATTGCATTGTCGTCCTAGTAAATATATAAAGGCGCCCAGTTTTTTTCTTGCCTACCGACATATCAAATTCTTTAGGCTTATTTAGGCTTATTTAGGCTTATTTAGGCTTTAAGCAATGTCAAGCCAGCGAACGAAGATCTTAACTGAAATAAGAAAACATATATTCGATGACAGGCCGGGGAGTACATATATCACGTTCTTAATATTTAAACTGAAGGCGTGCCATAATGGAGATCAAGAAAAAAAAATCATTTTCTTCGCAGCAATTTTCTTATTCCAATGAAATTTTTATATTTTTATTCCAATATACGGCATTCTTTTGTTTGAAAGAAAATGGTTTGCAAATTAAGTTACATTTATTGCTTATTCATAAAAAGGCACAACAGAAATGATTTATTTTTAATAAGAATCTATAAATATCATTAATTAAAATTATGCCTCTTTCAGACTGTACCAAACCGTGGACGTGTATTTCAACAGGGTTTAAAAAAACTGTTTTGTGCATAAAATGGGCTCACTGAAGTTTATTGAGTTAAAACTTTAAAAGGCCCGATCAAACGGTCACAACATTCTCACAACATTTGTTGTCACATGTTGTGACTATGCCCGGTCAAACGGCCACAACAACCTCTCAACATTTCAAGAACAAAAGAAATGTTGTCACAACATTGTTGTAAGGGGTGGTCAAACGGTCTCAACATCGGCTCACAACAAATGTTGTGAGAATGTTGTGACAAATGTTGTGACCGTTTTACCGGCCTTTACCATAATGAAACTACGACCACCATTTTTCCGCTATTGATTTTCACTTTACTAAACTTGGTTTTAATATTTTAAAACAAACATCTTAAGTTGGTGTGAATTAGATCTTCCTCTCTTGATGTTTGCTTATTGTCTATTTCTTGTCTGTTCCTACTGATATCATTGATAGTAGCCATGCCTTAGAAGAAGCAAGAACCTTGAATGCCACAAACACCTTGGATTTACTGTTGAAGAATTATGACAAGCGGCTGCGGCCGAAATTTGGAGGTAACACCAAGATGTGTTAAAGAGGTTCGAGGTGCTGAAAATGCAACCTCGTCCCCAGGGCCATCTCCGCTTTCAAGATTTTGATTGTTTCAAAATGGCGGCGGGCTCGCGATTGGCTAATTTTGTGGTCACATGTCCTGCTGTTCGCCAGGGTCTTCTTCACGCCGCCATTTTGAACGCCGAGAAGACTCTGGGGACGAAGTTGCTGAAAATGTACATGTGCAGGCTAGAACTAATTAACTTCAGGAAACGATTGTAATATAATCCTAGATTAGTGTCAACTTGGAATGCCGCAAGTCAAGCGAGGATGATTCGTAGAGAAGCATTCCCTCATACATGGGTCTCTTCAAATGAAAATTTTTTTGAAATCTGTTTTTAACTTCAGTCCATAACTGAGCTATGAGCAAGCGCTATCTGAATGGTCAGTTCGAGTAACGTGATGTCGCAGCCTTGATCAGAAGGAAATATAATAACGTTCACATTATGGCACGAAACTACTAAATAAATATATTTCAAACAAATATCATGGGGCACGGGGAATCCTTCTCTTAGATCATCATTTCTTGCGCAAGTTTATAAGTTACAGTAAACACCCACGTATAAGAACCTAGATTTTTCCACCAAGTTAGCTTAAAAAGGTTCTTATGTATTTCGTGTCTACTGAGAATTTAGGTTATTTAGGTTATTTAGGTTCTTAAATTGATTCTTATTTTCTTAAGAGGAAAAGGTGCAGGCTGCTGGTCAAACAACTGTAGGCTATATGGGTGTGGTCCCTTCCTCATGTATAAGAAACATATAATTGCACAAATATTTGTATATCTAAAATGTAAGACTACATTCTAAGCAAATACTGTACACACCCTGCTCTACGTCCTCTGATTTATTTCAGGTTATATTTATGCCCTATACACTGCAACAAAACTAAACTGATTTTAAACCAATTCATGCCTGGTCAGGTTGCACATTCATACTGCAACACACAGTTTCAGAACCTGTTTCATTTTTAGGTTAGGTTCTTAGGACTATATAATGGGGGTTTAAATGCCAAATTTTAGCCTACAGGTTCTTAATCACTAGGTTCTTATATGCTGGTGTTTATATCGATAGTCATTCCTCTGATCCTTTTTGTCCAACATTTTTAACTTTAGACAATGTCAAACGGTAAGTCACGCTATGAATATCGACAGAAATAAGATGCAGAATAAAGTTTTCCATGAGAACGTGAACGTCACTCAACAACTTTCCATGAGAACGTGAACGTTCCCAACTCAAAGATTAAACGTTATCAGCAATGGTAAGGCCTAGCACAGGCGAAGAGAAGAAGATAGTCGGTGATGAAGTGGCCTGACAATTCCGACCATTCCGAATAACATCAACCGATAATTGCAATCGTAATCAGTTGAAAGCTTGGGGCTCAAAAGATTAACGGAAGTTGGAATTTGTAGGTCATTCATCGAAAGTTTCTCTTAACTACATTAATCTGAAGGAAATGTAAATAATGATAAAGTTAATCAGTATTTTTAGGCTTCCGCCGAGCAAAAACGCTTCTCAATTTTGTAATTTTCTTTCAGGAAGACCAGTCACCGTGTATGTCGATTTGTACATTGTGGACATTGGAGAAATTTCTGTTACCAACATGGTAAGACCTAGCCTTTTCCAGGCGTTCGGATAGTGGAGGAGAGACGCGAAAAGTTGCGCGAAGCGCGAGGAGAGAGCCCTTTCTCCCCAATCCCCACGCCTATTATTCACTCACCACTCTTCGCGCTTCGCGCGTCTTTTCGCATCGCTCTCCCACTATCCGAACGCCTGGAACAGGCTAGGTAAGACCTTAAGAACAAATGTTACCTTTCTCACAAACTGTTTCAACATAATTATGCAAAACGAACAACAAATATTAATAAAGCTTTCTATGGAGAAAGCTAAGAAACTTTGTTGAGAAAGTTTCTAAGAATCGTACTGTTTGTGTGCAGTGCATTGTGGATATGCATATACAGGGCTTGCTAAGCACAAACTGTTAAGATGTAAAACTGGGCTCGAGACCTGACTCGATGCAAGTAAAGCCTGGTTTTCCCTAGCGACGCAAGCGCAAGCATAAGTGCAAGTACAAGAGCCCTTATTTCACGGTGAAAACGGACTTGACGCAAGCATAAGCACAAGAACAGGCACAAGGAACAAGCACAAGGATCAAAATATTTTGATCCAGCTTGTACCTGCGCTGATGCTTGCGTCCCACGTGAAAACTGAACATCATGACACAAGCACAACGAAAAAGCAGTGATTTTGATATTATTTTGAAGAAATGCTTGAACAAAACAAAGGTCAGTTCAGACAATCATCTTCCCAAAATAATTTGTGAGTTATTGGTGCTTATTTTGCTTGTCTTGCCGTTACCCTGAACATTGCGTGAAACTCTGTCTCAGCCACAGGGTGAAACGAAAACAGGAGCGTCTGGCAAAGCCAACTCCACTCCCACTACGCCCTTATTTTTAAAAACATATCTTTCTCTATTGCCTAAATTTGAAGCCCTCTATACAAGAGAGGATGATCTAAGAGAAGCATTTTCCTATACATTGGTCTCTCCCAACGATAATTTCTTGAAATCTATTTTTAACTTTTCAGTCCATAGCTAAGCTGTTCAGTTTAAAAGCGCTAGCTGATTGGTCTGTTCGAGTAACGTGATGTCGGAGCCTCGAGCTCGATCAGAAGGAAATAAAATAACTATTAAGAAATTATCATGGACACGAGGGATCCTTCTCTTAGACTGCTCATCCTCTCTTGCTTTATATGATTATTGTACAAAGGACTACAGGATGACGATGTACTTTCGGCAAACGTGGGAAGATCCTCGGCTCAAGTTCAGCGGAAATGATCAAATTGTTGCCCAGGGAGACATACTGGATAAAATCTGGATACCAGACACATACTTTAACAATGAGAAGAAGTCAAACTTCCACGAGATCACCAAGAAAAACTATGTGCTAATATTCTGGCCTAACGGAACAGTTTTCTTTAGTATAAGGTAAGTAGCTAGAGTGGACACAAAACAATCAGAACAATGAACGGGTCTGTTACCAGATTCAATCAGATCCAAAGTCAATCAAGGATAGGTTTAACTCAGTTAATTTATCCTGATTTAATATTTTTTTTCTGTTAATTTTAAGTTACAGTTTGGGTTTAGTCCAAGTAATACATGAAAGACTTGCAGTGCAGTAGCGTAATTCAGCTTCGAAAAACCTGGCTCAGTTTTATGTGACCAATAATGATATGTGTATTGCACTTTACTAATCTCAAAAAATGACGAAATGATTGCTAGCAGTAAAATGCGCCATTATACAAAAGAACTAAAACATGGCTTACTCTAATCCTCGATTGGCATTAATTCGGCGGTTTTCCAACAACGGGCCCTGAGGTCCAAAACACACAAAAAGAGCACTGTGTTATTGGAAAGTTGTTGACATCATTACCTACATTTTACCTAATGAACACGCTTAAATCGGATCCACTTGAGTTCTCAAAGAAACAAATACCATAAGTGAAAATAAAAAAAAAATTACGATTTAGTTACTTTGCCAAGTTTCAAAAGAAGAAAAAAACAATGTAAAGCTGGTTCAATATTTATACCTTGACTCTTTGCCGCAGTCACACGACATGCGTATGTAACTAAAAGAGGAGTTTTAAAAATCCATAATATCGCGTCCAATAATGACATGACAAGTGATTTTGCATGTCTTCAGGATTTCACTGACTGGTGTTTGCCGAATGAATCTACGCAAGTATCCTATGGACAGTCAGAAATGCATGCTGAACATTATGAGCTGTAAGTTGATGTTTTGTTGACAGTATAAAACAAGTACATGTTAAAGGAGAAATAAAAAGTATGACTTTTCAAACTGAGATATTTTTGCAATAGGAAAAATCAAAAATATGTTTTTTTTAATGTAAAAAGGGACGATATAGCCATAAAAAAATGATTCAGTTGTAGACAAAGCAATCTTCTCTACAGATTGGAGTTTTAATCACAACTCAGATCTACCTGGGTCGGCTAAGCTTGGCCAGCTTGGCCGACAGTTCATTGACGTATACACTCTTTTCTTTTATAAGAACGTCTAAAGCAGAGGCTGAACCAAAACCGAACGTTCTTATTTTTTGGCGATTTCAGCCTGAAAACGTTCTTAACATGTTCTTAAGTTTCATGGTATAGAATTTCACCAAAAAAGATTCGAACGTGAAACCCAGGAAACTCTGCAGGAAACCTGTATAAAAGACCAAAACACAGTCTATTAGCGGTTTTTATACATGTTTGCCATATCATGTTGTTACTATAAAAAAATTGAATTCAAGTATTTTGAGCTCATTTGAACTGCGTATTCACCGAGACATTTGAAATGTTACATTTTGTTAATGTTTTGAAAGGATACTGGAATGTTGTATTTAGAGCTCGATGCAAGAAACAAGTGAATAAAAATGTTCTTAGCAAAGTCTCAACCTGGCTATGTTCTTAGGATGTTCTTAAAATTTTGGTCAATCTCAGCCTCAACGTTCTTATAAAAAAGGTTCTTATAAAAAAAAAGAGTGTATTTCCAGGTTCTCCATTCTTCAGTTTCCGGGTGTTTTGGCGTCACAACAAAGTTTCACCTTAGTTGAGCAGCCTTTATAGTGTCATCAGTTTTTGAGCTGATTTTGTTGTAACTGGTATTGCCTGGTTCATCTTGATTGGCCTTCTTCCTAAAAAAAAATTCCAACTTCTAAATCTAGAATGGTATACAGTGAACTATCTCTAAACGGACACCATCGGGACCGGCACAAACTATCCGTCTTAGAGAGGTATCCGCTTATAGAGAGTTTAGATACAGTAACATGACTGAAAAATGGCGCGCAGGGACCAACACCAAGTGTCCGTCTTACAGAGGTGTCCGTCGTATAGAGGTGTCCGTTAATAGAGAATTGACTGTACACAACTAACAAGATAAAAATATTGCAAGCCCAGTCTTTATTCAGAGATATTATTCCAGCCACGTTCATATCTGTAATCCTATTACTCTTGTTATTTTTAATACCAAACAGATTCCTATTCGGAAACGGATGCCAAATACACTTGGAAACGAGGTCACGTAAAATCTGTGGAACAGTCACCCGACATCTCCCTTCCACAGATGGATCTAGTCAGCATCCGGGCATCTGAAACAACTGATATCTACTCCACAGGTAAAATACATACTCTAAACAGGTCCAAAAATGTGGAAAGTGAGTGACAAAAAGTCCCCCTCCAATATCTGATGTAACTATGGTTACATCAGATAAAAATGGTCAGAAGGCTTTTTGGCAGATGCATTTTCGTCAGCGAAGAAGGGGACCTAATAATAAGAGCGAATTGTTTGTATAAAAAACGATTTTGCTGGGATTTCTCGTATTTGGATCGGGAATTTAATTTGCGTCTAAAATTAAAAGAAAATCAGACCAGCAACAACAACAAAAACAACATTATTTAGTGAGATAATATTTTCTAAGTTTCATTTTAAGTCCGCCAAAAAAACAAATAACCTGAAATCTTAAAATGATTAGGGCTCTTGATGAAATGTTTACCAAAATGGACCCTTGACACTTATAATTCATGAACAGGGGCACCCAACGACGGTTTTCTTCCCAAATGCTTTAAAACACTATTTTAGACTGTCTGTAGTGCTTTTAAAGATCTATAAATGAATTCTAAGCTGCGCGATAACATTTAGATCTGTTCGGTAATTCTAGGGGAACTTTGGACTTCACGATCGAATTTATTGGGGCTTTTTTAGTCATTTTCCGAAAACCTCAGCTCTTCCATGCTGATTTTTCCTTTCCGAAAATCCTAGCTGACCTTTATAATCTCTCCGAAAATAATAGGCATTAATTTTCCCATATTAAGAAAGTTCGAGATGATATTTCCCTAAAGAAAACTCAAAACTTTAATACGAATATCTGAGGCGATTATAGGCCTTCCGAACAGATATTTCACCGAAACGATCCGTTAGGTGTCCCTGCATAAGACTCTCTCTTGATTAACGGTTGACGATAAAAATTACCGCTTATAATTATTAGGCGGTTTATGGTTCAATTGTCACCCATTAATTGACGGTTGACGATAATTAATCATTTGTCGGTTCAAAGTTCCATTTTAATTTTTAATAGGCCATTCGATGCTTGAAAATTAACCCCGTCAACATCGTCTTATACATTATATCAACCGGCACACAATTGAGCTTAGCATATCACATTTCATGCCCGTCAAGGCTCATTAACTAAATTTGTCATTTTTATAGGGAACTATTCAAGGCTTGGCTTGGTGTTCAGTTTCAAACGGAGACTAAGTCTGTTCATAACAGAGACGTACATCCCTTCCATCATGATCGTGGCGTTGTCTTGGATTTCCTTTTGGATCAATTACAAAGCTGCGCCAGCAAGAGTGGCACTCTGCATCACAACGGTTAGGCCCGGGTGGTAGTGGGTGGGGGGGGGGGGGGGGGGGGAGGGGGTTAATTGGGGTGGACTTCCATATAAAAGTGGAGTGGGGGTGGGGGTGGGGGTGGGGAGAACTGCCATATAAAAGTGCCGGGGCTGATCGTCGTACCTTTTAGGGGTTAAAATGTATGATTTAGGCTATATCATTGTAAAATTACCACTCTTATCTGATCATTTTCCAACAACTTATAAAATGGCTTAGCAGTGTATCCTGAAGCAGTAAGGAATATTTCTACTCCCCCAAGATGGGATGCTAGTCCTAGGTTACCCAAGTATTTTTCTGCTCATGAGGTTACCCAGGTAGAGAAACACCGATGAAAGTGACACAACACAACGGTCCCAGTCAGGGGTCGTTGCATAGACCTCTTCAGTTATCAATTCACTCGTAGAAAACTTTAATAAATCTTAGAAGAGACGTATGAACTAAATAATTTATCTTTTTTCCAGGTCCTTACCATGATAACATTAACCTCAGCAGTGCGGAATTCCCTCCCTCGTGTGACCTACACAAAGTACAGCGACTGGATACTGATATTATGTCTCATTTATGTCTTTGGCGCGCTGGTAGAGTTTGCTATAATCAACTTCCACGACAGCTTAGAGGCAAGAAAGCGAGAGAATCTAAACAACAAACTACGGTCTATTGACGTGGAGCGTGGGGTATGTGGGATTTGCTTATGGTTTAATTTTTGATTGATAGTGTTTGATTTAGTGATATAACCTTTTGATTTTGTATTGGATATGGCGTCATTACCGGGGTCTACCGTGTATCTGCATGTTGGCACGAAAAACATACTAGACTTCAGGATAAATTTGTGAGCCAGTGAAGACAATGAAGACGGCCATTAAATAATAGAGCGTTTTCACGTGACGTCATCAAAATTCTAAATTCAAAACTATTGATCATACAAAGCTGTTCTTTTAGTATATTCTAGACATCAGTGTCGCTAATTGCTGGGAAAACTTTTGCGCCAGCAGAGTGCTTCATTTTGGAGATAAAGCGTTTTGAAATTTGAGACGGCCTGGCTCAACGTGACCTGAAATCAGTTACAGAAACCATATTTTCGCACTTTTTAAATATTTTTTCCGATATGCTAATAAGTTAAAAATGATAACTAAAGCATTCCGAACTAAAACTCATGACTTTGGAAGCAAAATCTTTTTTTCTTCTCGCTGACATTTTTTGGCCGCCATATTGGTGTCTCAAACTGGTACACCAATATGGCGGACCCATACTAAGCTCTGTAATTTTCCGAATATTGTTTTCCCGATAACTTTGTTGCAATGAACACTGCCAAGTTAAAATTTGGGGAATATATTTATCTCCACCTACTCTACAATCTCTGAGTTGTTGATGTTTTTTATGCACGCAAAACGATCTTGTTATTTTGGTGAAAACGCTCTATTGGACTTATTAGTCGTTATAAGGGGGTAAGGGGGGGGGGGGGGGGGGGGGAGTAGGGTAGGTTCCATCGCTCTAACCACTCGGCACTCGGCCACGCGGCCTCCTCGCATTATCTTTATGCTTTATGCTTTATGATGTTCTTGTTTTCTAATGCAATGTAACATTTTATATTTTTAGAGCGATGCTGGGTACAGAAGTAGAACCGAGAGCAGTGATCTGAAAACAAAATACTTACAAAGACAAATGTCTTCTCTGCGAGAGAAAATGAAGTCATTTACCGAACAAGATGTCAACGTACAGAAGATTGACAGTCGCGCCAGAGTTCTGTTTCCGCTGTCATTTCTCATCATCAACCTGATTTTCTGGATTTACTTCATCGTTGATTCTTCCAGAGCGTGAGATACAGGCTGCTAAAGACTTTGTTAATCGCCAATTGCGGTGGCGTCCAGAGAATTCGGAGAGACTGGGCACCAGTTCGGTGCGCTTGGGTGTCTGGGATCATTTACATTGACTTCACGATGGGATCAATTGTATCTGAAGCCTTCATCCAAATAAAATGCTGAAGGCAATAGATTGTTGGTTTAATTTTCCTATTGTGCTAAAACAAATATGCGACACAAAACTGATCTTCAGTTTTATTTGATTCCAAAGTATGATTACTTGCCGGGAGAGATACTGTTTGTGAGTCTATTTTTCTGGTGTTGCATTGCGGCCAATTTGGAACGACTTGGTCATGATCTACAGTTGTAATTGGACATGTTCACAACAACATTTGGATTGCATGCTCTGTTGAACTGGGTAAAAACAACGTAAAGGACAAAACAATTCAGTCATAAATTTAATAAAGGAGAAAAATCAGTCTACAATGTAAAGCAGGAGAGAAACATCATCCCTTTGTGGTATGTTAATGAAGGAATATGAGGGAATTATATAACATCAAAGTTAAAGAACTCGCGATCATATTCAAGATGATCTTATGCTGAAGAGGTTTAGTCGTGCCCAAGAGACAGTAGGGAGAAAAATTAATATAATAGTTTAATTGTTAAAAAAATATAATAAATATAAGGTATAAACATGACAACGAATATAAAATTATTTCCTGAAAGTTAAACGTAAACAAGATGACATCTTTACTATGTTATTTGCGTCTAAATCATGTTAAACTTGATAAAAAATATCGTCACGAACTATTTTCTTTTCTTAGTTTAGGAATCAAGTTTCTGTCTTAGTGAGTCGTATTGCGCACAAATCCCATTCTTGCATTTAGAATATAACTTGTTAATTGACTAGCAATCCATGAGATTGGATTGGAGATTAGAAATTGGAAGCTACGGTTTCTCAAGCGGAAAAGGAGAACCTGAAAAAAAATCAAAGGACCTTTTCGTGCCCCTCCCTTTCACACAATTGCGCACTGAGGGATGAATGTGCAGCTGTTTTTAAGGACCAGTTCAGATGCCGTACTTCATATGAGCCGAATCGAATTAGATGAACCTTATTCAATCGTGTTTCACCATGAGCAAAGCTCTGAGTAAAGAATACCCTTCCCCTCCCAATTATTTTTTTGGCTCCTTTTTGCGATCCATGCCTTCACGCGCCTCCCGCGCTCTCGGAAAGGAAACTACTGCTACGCAGACTACTCTTCAGTCAAACAGCCCCTAGACTGCTTGAATCCTTCCCGTCCCAATTTCTCGCGCCGTGTTCCTTTCGATGGCCCTTTCGATGAATGATTTCGAGAGAGAAACAGACTGCAAGCACATAGACCATTCACGCCAAATACATTATTCCTTCTTCTAATTTCATCCACTACCGAGAACAAGTCGTACATGTAATCACATATTAACAGAGTACATCCGACAGGTTAATCTAATCTCAAGTGGTCACGAACAAACTTAAAGTGCCCCTAACCTTTTTTATTTTCTCATCTGAATCTAAACATTACCCAAGGAACTTCTGCGAAAACGCGAATTTTTTATGAATATTTCAAATCTTCAAAATCCTATTTTTTTGCGGTATACCCGTCCCGCTGTAAGAAGGCCGACAGGCTCACATGTTCCTTAATCTACGTCACAGTTCCTTTGTTTTGAAGCCACGTGTTCCTTAATCTACGTCACATTTCCTTTCTGAAGTCACGTAAAATGTAACCAAGATGGCGGCAACTACTGCAATAATATAAACAGCCTTTAAAAATAAAAATATTTTCCGCAATAACTAAATTTGAATTTGTAAAGTAGATGGAATGGTTGTTGTTGTTGGGGAAATTCCATTCGTAAATCGAGACCAAAAATCAAGAAACAAGCACTGTTTTAACCGGTCAGGTATTTTTCATGTTTTTAGTAATCAAATGCAAAATGAAATTATACATTTGAAGAAGTAACCGATGATGATCTTATCTCTTATAAGGCCCTGTTTATACGTCGAATTTAATTCAGACGAATTTAATTCACATTACATTCGTCGATTAGTCGACATAAATTGCCGTCTGATTTAGACGTCGAATTTAATACAATTGTACCAATACCAACTTATAGGCATCGCGGCAGTAATCAAGCGACTCCTTGGTGTCGGAACATTTTGTACGTTTGTACGTAGCATTTACCGTGGTATCATTCGCTGCGTTATGATCGTTAAGTCAGGTCATGTTGCTTAGCATAGATCGCTATATTGCTATCAAACATTCCTTGAGGTACCAGGACATTGTCACACCACAGAGGATAAAAACCCGTGCCATTTTGACCTGGTTCTTTGCAGTCTACGCCGGTGACAATTCAAGAGACTACCTCTGCTGTAATAGACAGTGCGTCAGTCTACATGAAAACCAAGGATATTATACTGACCATAATCAACCTGGGTTGCATCATTGTTATTATTTACACTTATCGTTACATACATGTATTTTCGGAAACAAAGCGTCAGAAAAAACGAATCCAAACCAAACAACTAACCCACGAAGAAGCTAAAAGAATGAAGCAAGACAACAAAGCAGCCAACACCGTCACACTCATTCTGGGCACGTTAGCATTCACGTATTCAATGCCTTTTGCAGGTTTGGGTGTTCTAGTGGCATCATCTTCAGATAATACTATAGACACCCGTCTTATGAGCGTTCTTTTCACGTGGGGCACAACTTTCCTTTAATGGCGTCTCTTTGTAACCCGTAATGAGAAGCTTCGGCGCGCTTTACTTGAGATTTTACATTATAGACAGCCAGAAAACAGTGCAACAGACATGATAAGAACTACAGCGCCATCGGCCTGAAATTCACCCTTCCACTTGTGAGGCTTTCTCGATGCCTGTAGTAAGACAAGAACCTGTTTTGGTCTCATCCTATCATCAGCCGAAGAAATTATTCATATCGAGGAAATCGATTAACGGGATTGTGTCACGCGCCCACCACGCGAAATAACCTGCGATCAGGCGAATTTTTCCGCATTACTCGATCGACTCCGTTTGGCTCAAAAGCGGTCAGCGGCTTAATGCTTCATGTAATGATACCCAAAATTATCACCCAGAACAAAATATAAAATTTTGGTCGCCTGTCTCTTTCTTAGAAAGAAATTCAGCTTGGAGCCCTTGGAGCTTGCATTAACTTTTAAAAAGCCAATGGGCAGACATTTCTTCAGCAGAATAAACAATTTCATAATTCCTCATTCATATTTCAACTTTCCCGCACAATAGTGTCAAGTGATCACTATTTTGCAAAGTGCCGGAAAAACAAACGGTACGGATCGTTTCGGTGAAATATCTTGCTGCCTGAGTTTCAGTTTTCAGCGGTCAGCGGCTTAATGCTTCATGTAATGATACCCAAAATTATCACCCAGAACAAAATATAAAATTTTGGTCGCCTGTCTCTTTCTAGAAGCGGGCGAATTTTAAGCCTTGGATAAAAGCTGATCTGAAATTCGCACGAAGGGTGGAATTCGGTGCAAAAGACTTATCAAGCAATAAATTAACATATCAGTACAATTTGCACAACGTTTTAGACCTGTAAGGCCCAGTTCAGACGCCGTACTTCACATGAGCCGAATCGTATTCGATGAATTAAGATCTTGTGAAGTACGGCGTCTGAATCAATTCGGAACGGCTGATTGGATTCGGATCGGCTCAGCCGTTCTTCCCACCTGGCTCAGCCGGGAATAACGGCCGTGGACCGGCTTTGATTCAGACGCCGAACTTCACATGAGTCGAAACAAATGCATGAATTTTCAATATAACAGCAATTTCCCCCTACTGAATTACGTTCGGCTGAATTAAGCTCGGCGTCTGAATCAATTCAGCCAGTCTAAATTAATTTAGGTCGGCCTAAATTCGAATTCGATTCGGGTCATGTGAAGTATGGCGTCTGAACTGGGCCTAAGCCACACACGTTCGCTTTGCGGACCTATTTTTTTTAAGGCAAAATTCGTTGTGTTGGGGGCGGTTATATGCGTGTTCCGATATTGGCTTTTTCAAGTTTTTCACGTGCATGGTCCAAATCGAATTGTTTATCTATTGCAACTATAATTAATCCAGTGTTTTATACGAGTAAATGTTCAGAGTGTGGCATATATTCCTGACCAGGAACAACTCAACGTCGATCTTTAACCGTGGCTTTTGATAACTTTTAAACGGAACATTTCATAGTACATTTTGCTGCGTGTGTTTTCAATAATCCCACATTCGAAATTGCACTTTTATATCTTAGCGAGTAAATTCAAACCCTAATGAAACAAAGAAACGAATATTCTATTTTTGTGTTTACATTTTGGCCAATCAGAGTGTAGTGTTTAAATTAGTCGTTTCCTTAATACAGTGATCACGAACAAAGACCATGGAATAAAAGAGACGAAAATGGAGTGAAATTAAATTAAATTTATGAGATTCGCATTTTATCTTTAGAGTCAAATTGAATTTGATAAGCGTAAATTGGCAGACGTGCTATAAAGAGCTATAAAGTTAATTTGCGGTAAAATTAACTTTCACCTGTCACGAAACAGCGAGAGCTCCTTGTGAAACGTATATTATAAGGAGTTCACATGGTTGACATTTGTCAATTTGTAAACCGAAACTACACTTATTTATTTCGATTACTGTCATTTTCCCGCCAAATTTCTCTTATATACCTAATTTAATTTGCTTTCATTTCGCATGAAACGAATTCCTTGAATTGAAATGTTGTAATGTTGTATTTGTCGGCTTCAAGTTGATCAAGAAATCGCTGAATACTGTAAGGGTCACTGTAGTCTCCAGCAATACTTTTTAAGTCTCATTCAACGCCTTTTAAAAAATAATGTTAATGTTTCATTCAAACGACTGACTAAAGCCGAAAAAAAATCAAGTTTGCAAACGTGTCTTGCATGTAACAGGGAACAACAAATGGGGGCATCTAGTTTTAGAGAGAACTCAGTTTCAACATGCAACGACCATCGCACCTTTTTACTAGCTGAATTCGACAAATTCTCGTCAGTTACAAGGAAACTTTGAATGCTAACTTGAGAACTGCCTGTACGATTGTACTGCCATCAGTAATGTTGACTTTGTTTTGAATTCTACCTTGTACTGTAAAACTGAGAAAATAAATGAGCGAAAAAACAGTGGAAGATTCCTAATACATAATCAATTTATAGACGAAAATGTTCGGATTTGCATTGAAGTAAATTTATTCTAGTTTTAAACATTTTCGGCTTGAGTTCGTTATTCTGACGTAGGGCAAATTCAAGAACGTAAATTCTTGACTGAGATTTAACCCGCGACATCAAAAACTTCTGCTTGCGAATTTGACGTACCAAATTTCTTGTTAGAATTTTTTCTACATTTAGACCTTGTTTTTCTACATTTAAATCTTGCTTTAAAACAATTTCAGAGCACTGTGGCATGGAAATGTTCGTTTTGATTAAGGAAAAACATTTGAAAGTTACCCGATTTCTTGACCATGGTCAAGGGATATTCCTGAATTCAAAATAGGAGTTTGAAATGAGTTTGAATGAAGATAAGTCCACCGGAAAACTGCCAATTGAGACGCAATTTTCTTTCTTGCAAAGTCGACCAACTTCCTTGAATGAGATCGTAAATGCTTTTGTTCAAAACAAAATCCTACAGTTTAACAATGTTAGCAGGTGCTATGACAGTACGCATGCGTGGCCGATGCGTAAAAATCGCCGCCGCGAGGTCAAGAAATTTGGAAAGTTAGACATAAAAGTTAGACATAAAAATAACTAAAAGAAATTAAAAGAAAACAGAATAATAATAATAAAAGATTTTCATGAGACTACATATAATCAAAGCCGAAATAAAGGACTTGCGTAGGAATAGAGAATATAAAAGAAAACTTTTTGTACGTAGTGATCTTTACACGTACACTAAAGCAGAAAGCTTGCATGACTATTGCCCTATATTCTATATATAAAATATTAACATTTGCTTGCGTTGTAGACTTTGACTCCTAGATGGTATTATCGTCCTATTGATGTACCATCCCACGCTCTAACGTCAAACCAAAACCAACAAGGTAGAGCCATATGATAAGCCTTTTATTTACCGGCGAATATCAAAATAGTGTATACTCTTCTTTTCTAATTTTGTACCGCAATTCTAATCTTACGGCAAGCTGAGTAATTTTTAGAAGATTTTAAAATGCACGTTCTGTTGGGTATATCACGTTTTGGAACTCTACAGACATGTTAAACAGAGCATTGCTTAAGCATGTAGCATGACGACACTATAGTGATGTTCAATACACTTCATCAGTGATCCAGCGTCAAAGCCGGTCTATCAAGCTTTCTTTTTGTTCCGATTTCTGCGGCCCTAGCTTGGTTTCAGTCGACACTCCTTAAAAAACAACTAAAAAACAACGTAAGGATTTTCGCAAACACTTTCATTTGTTCACAGAAACTCAAGTCTTAATGAACGAATTCCGTAGGCGTTCATCGGAAAATTGTTTGAAATACGATAAAGTTCCCACATTGGTAATTTGCAGGCCGGTTGTGTTAATAACCGCAAATTGAGTTGTTAGTAAGGAAACGCGTCCCAATCAATGAAAACCTTTGATGTATGAGAGCAATTATATGCTTATTGCAACGCGGCGGTAAATAAGTTATATAGCACAATTAGATTTGTCTAATCGCGCCATATTGACATTTTGTTCATGTTCTAGTTAGTCGCTATTCGAGAGTAAGGTCTAAAAAATCCTTCTGTGTGTTCAAAAAATGAGAATATATAATAAATGTCTAAGATATTTTGTGAGTTCCATTGCCATATCACAAAAGTAAATAAATAACTCTAACTACTTTACGTTTTAGGACGCACCGTTCTTATTACTGATGCCACGCGCAAAAAGACATGGAAGTTAATTTACGGACAGGAAGGTTTAACCACTACTTATTGACTTTCTTTCAATTTTCAAAAACCTACATTAACATCCGTGCGCCAGTTTGCGATTAACAGCCAAGCTTAATGAGTAAATGCATTATTTTTGTTCTTATAAACGGCGGCGTCAACAGTACGCGTTGGTATAATTCATCATATAGACATTTGTGCACGGAACCTCGGTCAAGTAGATTTCTACGAGAGTGCTTAGAAGATTGAAAATTTATCGTTTCACTATGAGGAAAACAAGTCTGAGAGTGACTGTTTGCATTGTTGCCGTTGTTCTTGTTGTATGTCTTTTAAGTTCTGTCATCTCAGAGACATCATCTAGTTTAGATAGGAAAGTTTTCCCCGACAATGGAGAGAATATTGCGGTTATGGAAGGTGTACCCGTAGAAGATCCAACAGAGCGAAGAAGCGAGCATTTAAAAAGGTAAGAATCTCTATTATATGGCTTTTTAATTTTCTGGTTCGATTTGCGCGAATTTTTTATACAATTGCTATTTAGCAATTATTGACCCCCAAACTGGTCATGACTTACGGCAGATCAGTTCCTGACCATAAACATTGTCAAAAACGAACAAGAAAGTTCCCTCTACTCTCTGAGTCCCTGTGTGGATCACAGATAGTTTCGTTCATTTCTTTGTAGAGATAAAAGTTTTTATAGAATCACCTAGATGGCACGCGCGTTTTTATTGCCTTTTTAAGTTTTCCCTCATCTATATTAAAAGCACAGTTGACGTCATGAATGGCGGGAAAACATTACGCGCGTTTGAGACAAATTTTCATCCATACTGGCAATTTTCAATGTAAAAATCCTTCTAAATTGTTCTTCGTGAATTAAATAGAAGCAGTAATTCAGATCGTTCAATTTTTAAGCATTCAATCAATAATCGTAACTTTTCCTAAAAGTTATCGGGCAGAGGGGGGGGGGGGGGGGGGGGGGCGATAGAGACAGGGCCTGGGACCGAGAGCCATGCTCTCGCAACTTGCAAAGCGATCAATTTCGTTTTGGTCAGCGGTGTTTTCTTTTCGCGCGCAAAATTCCTTAAAAAATTAATTAACGTTCCTATAAACTATTTCGAGATTATTCCAACACGTTCAATTTGTCCAATGTGGCCGAACTTTCCAGGAGCTGAATTCGTGAGTTCAAGTCCAGGACAGAAAAAGGAAAATTAACCTTCGCGTGATGACGTTCTCCATAATACCGTGAATTTGGACATTTGATTTTTTTTTGCTTACGAAGGCAAAGAAATGTAAATGCAAAACGCACGTGCGTTTTGTTTTGCATGGGACGACAAAGAAATATGTAAAACACACGTGCAGAATATAGATGTTATTGAACTAGCGTGAGGTCCGTATTGGGAAAATATTGGTCGAGTTCTTTTTTTGCAAGTTTATGGACCGAGCCGAAGGCATAAACTTGCAAAAAAAGAACGAGACCAATATTTCCCAATACGGACTGAGCAAGCTAGTTCAATAAAGTTTTTATTATAATGGCTATTTTAAAAACTTTGCTGATAAATTAATGCAACCATTCTCGGCTAACGCGCGCACGCCAAAGCTATAAAGCATATTCTTGCATTTTTCAGGCCACTTTGCGAAAAGTTTAACCGAAATTGTCCGCCAGACATGAGGAAACATGTTTCTACTTAATAGAAAACAATTTTCTTTTGTTCAATGTTTTATAAAACGAATTCGGTGAAATGAGTTCGTGAGCGGTCCATCTTAGCGGTCCGTATTGCAAAATACGGACCGCTCAGGGAAACCAATCAGAATGTTCCTTTTCGTCGTGGACCAGTTTGCCATATAATAAATTTGTATTACTAATTAAACCTATTGTTTTGGGACGTTCTTGTTGTCGTCGCGGTCGTGGTTGCATCTTAAAAACGAAAAACTTGAGGAAGACGTTTATCTGGTTTAAAGGATCACAAAGTGAAAAAATACAATAATCATTCATACATCAGTACGCACTTCCATCGCCTCATCGGCCGCCATGTTTTTCTTTAAAAGCTTTCCTTCTGGCTTTACACAACTTCTACGCACGTGCAGATTATGAATCCGCTGGCTAAAGTTGTGATGATTGCTTTGCAAGTTGTGAGAGCATGGTTTGGATTTGATTTAAGAGAATGTATGGGAAGTAGCTCCCCCCCCCCCCCTCCCCCCCTGTTATCGGGGAACATATTTTGATGTGTCAATGATTTGGACGCGTGATTTGCAGTCTAATGTTCGGTTCAATGACATTTTCTGATTGTATGCATAGTTTCTTCCAAACTCTTTACAGTTTTTATCCTTACAATGTATATAGTTTTCGCTTTTTTCAAATCGATTTTAGATATTTTTTGACATTTTTGAAAAATCTTGAAATCCAAGACGGCGGGCATAACGACATTTTAGCGTGAAACGACGTCATATTGACGCGAGACTGACAATGAAATAAACTGTTCTTGGATGCTTGGATATAAGTTTCATTACTACAGCTTAAATAATTTTTGGAGATATATGGGAAGGGGGCATTTTTGCCCTATTCTATATCCGTAAGCCTACAATCATGGTCAAACGTCCTTGGGACACTCGGCACAATCACTATTTTAAGAGCGCTACCTGATTGGTCTATTCGAGTAACGTGATGTTGAAGCTTCGATGACGAGGAAATAAAAAATGACTTTCACAGCATGACGCAAAACTATTTATAGATTTCAAAAAATTATCATGGCGCACGAGATCAAAGAACACCAACGTAAACAAAGATCTCCCTGTACAAATTTGTGATATTCAACAAGCGCCATTTTGCTTAGTAATATCCCTGTCGAAAGACTAAATTCCAACAAATTACGTTATACCACGTTTCCCTGATGACTTGGCATCACGGATATGTGTGCAGAGTATACGATTGGATAAATTCTAGTAACAGTCAATCAGAAGGAAGTGATAGTTCAGTTTCATTGCTAATTTTCTCCAAGTTGTCGTTGTTGTTGTGGTTGTTGTTGTTGTTGTCGTTGTTGTTGTTGTTATTCTTTTTCTTCTTCTTTTTCTTTCCCGTTTCTGCTAAGCAAAACAGTGCTTACTTTGAAAAACTTGATAATAAAAGAAGGCCTTAGTAGTAAGAAATGACCGGAACAGGTTTGAACATTTTGTTTTTTCCCTTAACTTTAATGAATTTGGGATTGCTCCCTCGCTCGAACACGGCTCGATATAGTTCATCAATAATGGTGGAATCGCCACAAAATTTCCACCAGCGTATCCATGGCCAGAAATCTCGGACATTTGAGCCCGCGAATTGTTCGGCGGCTTCTATACAAATAATGTTATTCAATATGGCGACCGGAGCGACTGTTTTATCGGATAAAGAGAAATCTAGGTGGGAAATCGGCCATCATTCCAAGGCAGACCCTGTTTGATTTCTGGAAACATAAAGAACATATACCTAATAATTACTAAAGGTCACATAAGAGTTTTGTAAGGCCTTGAAACTGGAATTTTATTAAAATTTCCCGCACAAATTAGCTCGCAGATATGCTGCACACCTTGCATGCCTATATTTCAGATGGGGTACTCGTTGTTTTTTAGGGAGCCTGGGGCTTAAAAGAGAGGTTACAAAGCCAGTAAACAAAATGGCGAATCGAGAAGATGTTTTTACCCGGTTTAAAGAGCATTTCGTTGCGTTTTTTTCGCGATGAGCCATATTTCAACATCTCAAGGAGCGGCAGAAAACATGAAAATTGCAAGAGAAAGGTATCTTAAAAACGCAACGGATATAAACTCCCGAGAAATGTCATCAAACTGTGTCTTAAAGTGTGGCTTCGATGGATTGAAAATCCCTGTGAACAAAGTCAAAACTCTCACGAGTTCCAGAGAGAAAGGTATTTATCGAGAGGTGGTGATGCTGTTTTCAGCCTATCGCCATACTGTTGCTTTGATAATGTCACTTGTATCGTAAAATTTGAAAAACGCAACGATTACAACTTGGAAACCTACAGTTTTCTGCCGGTCTTTAGGTTTCGTTGATTGCTAACAGGCTGTCTGTGAACAATTTGGACTTCGCCTTGGATTAATGAGGTAGGCTTGATTTTAAATCTGTTTTCTTAGTAAAATCTCTAAATATCGAGGCCATTTCGCGACATGAATGCTATTATTTGTAAAGAAGCCGCCGAACAAGTCGCGGGCTCAAATGTCCGATATTTCTGGCCATGATTATCCAATGATTGGATAATGTTTTTTCTCTCTTGTTGTTCCTCAATTCCAAGCGCCATTCTATGTGCTATAAAATAATAGTGTAATGGCGTCTTTCGCTTTCCTGGGAAGCCGTTGCTAGTTTGAAATACACACAAAATGGCGTTGTGTCGACAAAATTACGCTCAGCAGAGGTTTGCGGGGTTTTGTGGGAGAGGAATTGCCCCTCGTCTCTTCTTGGTACTTTGGAAAACATTCAGCGGACTAAGAATACAATTTCTAATTTCAGAAGCTTTTAGACAGATTCCTCGCTCAAACGTTAACGAACGCGGTTTAGGCCTTTGTAGAGGGATTGTAGAAACGGAAATTTCCAAGGACAATCCTACCATACCTCCCCTTGCCAGGGGTTACTGACTTGTCGACCTGGTTTTGGTTGTTTTGGTTCCGACCTTCATAAAAAAGAAGAGACTTTACTTTTCTCTTTTCTTTAGACGTCAGCACTTACAGAGTGCTTGAATGAAAACAGCCACTTGAATCATGTATGTTATTATTGTCTCTAAAAACTAAATGGAGAACATATGCTGCGCAGTTAATTATTTTTAAAATGTAAATATTTTACCAATACGGCCGAGTAAGCTATTCCAATTTAATAACATCTATATATATCCATATATATTGAGTAGCAGAAAAGGAAAAGAAATAATATAATTAACCCAAGTTTTCAGACTCTAACACTAAAATGAATTTATTGCAATTAGTAAGGGGAATTAATATTTCCTTGGATGCCAATATTAATTAAATTAAATTTTGCTATAGCAACATTTTTAATATAAATACATGAATAAAAAAAACCTCCGTTCAAAAAATATGGTCGCATACAATAGACCGCCGCAAAACAAAACATTTAGAGACGTTTGTATGACTGGGGGTATACGCCATACCCCCAGTAATACAAACGTATCTAAATTTCCAGTTTTCAACTTTTTCAACAGTTTTCTCGAATCAGGTAGAACCTAACCTAACGAAACTTTGTATGATTACCAAACAAGAGGTGGTCTTTCAGGTGCTGGTATTGATTTCCGCTCAGTTAAAATATGAATTTGCGGCGGCCATTTTGGAGAAAGGTCTATTGCTCTCTGTTCAACCTGAACAAATATTGAATTGTAAATTTGTGTAATCTATTTCAATATCGGCTATATTTAACCATATGCCTACTTTCTGATGATGTTCGTAACATTTTATTAGTGTTTTTTTACCTTGGTAAACTATTAGTAAACTATAGATATTAAAATAAAATTTGCAAATTTATTATTTATTTATTTTGAAGTTTGACGTTAGATCTGAAGGCAAGTTTGTATCGTCAACTTCACCCCAAGCCTTTGCATATACTTACAACTGGTACATAACGCCATTTGATTGCACATTTTCATTTAAATTTAGTTTTGCTTCAGAACTGTGCCTGCAGGATATTATTTTGACACGTAACAGATGAAAACAGCTGAGAAATTTATTACAACGGGGTGAAAAAAAAATTAAACTTTCGCGTCTTTTTAAATTAATGACTGAGCGCCAGTTTTTCAAGTCAATCAGAACTGATCAATCACGCGTTGGTGTACAGGAAATTAAATCCCACGGTTCAACGTATTCCGCTGTTTATAATAGCTCTAACTAGAGTTGCTAATGTTTCAATTGATTACAATAAATACTGAATGTAAAGACCCAAGATAGACGCTTCCTTTATTAAAGATATTTTAAAGCACCACGTTCTACGGCAAACGTCAGCTTGCAGTTGATTCTATTTTATACTTTTCTTGGAATCATTAAATAAATCCATCAGAAAAATCGAAAATAATTCAAGCGTTCACGACAAACGCGAAACTACTCACTTTCACGTAGAAACGGCAAACGGCAGACGGCAAAAGTGGGATTTTTGCCGTTTGCGGGAAAAACAAACGCGATCGCTTAATTTCTTAATGAGTCAATATCGGGCTCGAAAGAGAAACGTGATAACTGAACATATTTATTGAAACGCTTCCCACCTCGTTTTTTTCCGTTGACGGTATACATCTGCGACAAATTTTCAAATTTGTGATCTATTACACGCGGGAAATCTTTTTATAGACTCGAATCCAATCGCCTTTTTCTTGAATTATTTTAAAGTGGGTGGTGTGTATTTGGGAGTGGGTTCCAGATTTATACTTGGGGCGTAACATGGGGCGACACGTGACGATAATGAATAGCTTGTGCTGCAAGAGTCGTGGTTTCATTCAGTTTTTACTCTGACGTATGTAAGTAGTGTGATACAAAGGCAGTTGAGAGTCAGCTTGGCAGTAGTTGTGGGTGAGCCCGGGGAGAGAGTTTGTTGTGCAAGTGCTTTGGAGTTCTTCAAAGCCACCTACGTCTTACGTCAGGGGTACACCAGCAGTTACTTTCAGCAAAGCTTTTAATATGGAAGCAATTGCAAGAACGTAGCTTAAAGCTTATCCCTTACGACGTAGCGCTTCGATCATGAATACCTGAACCAATCTGTCCAAAACAAATGAATTAACAAACCAAAGAAAGTAAAAAGGAAGAACACGTTTTTAAGTCTAGTCAAGCAAAATAACTTCGATTGCAATTTGGTGAAAGACGAGAGCATGCAGACGATTAGAAGTGTTGTTACTGGAAAATAAGTTTTCTTTCTTCGTTTATGTCTACCCAATTTAATTTAAAATAAAATGGATCAGGTGATAGATTTATATACACCTGTAAGTAAGCAGTTTGGAATCTTTAAAATCGACAAAGATAGTGTAATTATCTTTGAAAAAGTCGACACTTTTTCTAAATACGTTCCCTCGGCTTGTGACAGAGTGACAACAATGGAATCGAAACAGAGATCCTCTTCCATACGTTTTATCAGTCCGACTTGCGTCCTGATAACAGCAAAAAGCAAGCAAGATGGTCCCTACAAACATGGCCGGCATAATTACTAAATATAATATACGCGGATGATTTTTTTTTTTCGTTGGTAAAATGGAATTTTAATTAAAGGAATTTCAACGAACCATATTTACAAAATCTGCGTGGAACCTTTTTTCGAGATGAATATCCCACTGTGTTTGTCAATAGGCAGACGAATTAAACAGACACGAACCTGCGAAATAGAGGAGAGTTGTTCTTAGTTCATTTGCAAAAATCGATCAATGGCTTATGCGGCCACATCTAGTTAATTAATACGACTTCATTTTTCAGTCAGAACAGCTGCATCGGTGTTGCTTTTTGTTTCGTTTATACGGTGGCTGGCTACGTTTAGTTTTAAATGCATATGAAACCTAAATATAGAAAGTAAAGTGAAAATGCCCTGTTAAGAGATTAACATAGAAAAATAAAGCCAAATTAAAATTCATTCAAGAAAATTTTGAAGACGCGTCAAAGCGAATTAAATTAATGTTTGCTTAACCTTTTATATGAGGTAAATATTTTGCTGTCAGGACGTTGAAAACGATGCGCTTGGTCTAAGCAAAAGCTAGTTAAGGGACACAAAAAATACACGTTGGTGTCCATTTCTTTTCGTGACAACATAAGCCGATGTTACTATAATCGACATCCATATCATTTCAGGGAAATCATTCATGCAGGGAACATAATTTCAATCCTAAATTCTAAATGACTTTTCAGAAATAGATGTACTTTGGCTACAATTAGCCGGATTTGCTAATTACAGATCGTTTGTTTAACAACGCCGACAGAACAGCGTTTATTTAATGGGCTTTGACAACACAGATGTTGATTTACAGGCATAGAGAGATATAACTCAATCAATTACGTACATTTTGAAAAGAAATATGGTCACCTTATTAGCAAATTAACTCTAATATATGCATTACTTTCAGTCAATAAAACGCGGAAAGTCTTTTAAGAAGCGCCAATAACCGCCGAATCGCTCAGTCGAAGCTTCAACAACTAGAAGAGAAGTCAAATCTAAACACATTTCAGTGCAAACTTTATTTTTTTGTTGAGATCAGTTCAAAGATGAAAAACTTCGCCCAAGCCAAAAGACTGTGTGCTTCAACGGTATTTCTTGTTTCAATTATTGTTGCCATAGTCATTTCCAAAGAAACACATCAGAAAGACAGTCTTAACCCTGTCGATCATGTTGTGGTGAATAAGGAGCCTCGCGGGTGGAGAGGAGTTTGCCATAGTGGAAAGTGCGGTAGGCGCAGAAGCGGTAAAAGGGGAATGAAACTGGTAAGGGGAAACACTTTCAGACTTTTTAGAAAAAGTTACAGAATTTTAATCTTCCATAATCTGAAAATGCGATTGTTGTAGTTCAGTGTTGGCTAGTGCGGAACAGTTCACAAGGTGTGTATCTTGTGTCGGACAAGAATCCATCAGATTTTGTCGCTGAACCTAATTAATTCACACCTTAAAGTTACTTAATGAAAAACTTAAACAATATATCTTTAACGTTTGTTTGAAATTTGTAAAAATTATTTACCAAGAAAGGAAGCTTATCACGAAATCGATCGATTCTTTAATTTGCTGGGGTTTTTTTAGTGAACCGTTGGAATCCACAGTTTTTATTTACTCCAGCTCGCGTTTTGTTGACTCATAAAAATGTCAGTTCAGGCACATTATCGAAACGGAATTTTCACAAATTAGATAAATTGCATGGCGAATGTTGACTTAATATATTTTTGGAATAATTAATTGGTCGTTCTCCCTTTTCAAATTGGCAAATTTGGGTGGAAAACAGCCAGCTGAATACGATATAATTTTTCCCTTTCACAACTGTAATATGCGAGGGACATACACAACGGTCGATAGACTCCGCTTCGTTGGTGTTTATTTACCCAAGAAGCTTGTTATGGTCGCATTTTATGTACTCAGTGGATAAATTTAACTTAAACACCACGCTTGTTTAAATTAGTTCAGGTGCAAAGTCAGACGTTATGAGCCTTGAATTGAATGGTAAATTTAGTTCATTTCGCGAAAGAGTCATAAATGTCTGAATGTTTACCAAACATTGTCGGCAAATGAAAGACTTTGATAAACGAAAATAAAATAATTTTCAAAATTTATTACGAATACATAAAATATAAGTGTTCGTTTTATGCCGTCCACTGACATTCATGTTTGATCACCTTTTTCCCATCAAAATGGGTGGTACTTTCGCCAGCATCCTAAACGGCGGCGCACAGGTTAGATTTTGCCATATTAATAATTGCCCGACATGTGACAACGTCAAAAGACAACCGCCTGATCGCTGTCTCAGTAAACCTTTCGTCTTCCATGTGCTGATGACGTACAAGCGTTGGTTGCATTTTAATTCCCAAGAATAGTGAACATCAATATTTTGGCGGTGTCAATGCATTAACAAGCGGACAGGTGGAAAATAATAAACGAGGGAGCTGTACTGATGCACTACGATATTCTCAGAACTAACCGTTGTAAAGAATATGAGTTACAATTCGAGCTGCGAGTCGTTTTGGAGGATTTGGATGATAATCTCTGCTAACTTACACAGGGTCAAATATTTAACTGAAAACCGACAAAAGGCCCAATTTAACCCTTTCACTGAAAATCGACAATTTTAACTGGAAACTGATAAACGACCGAAATGTGAATGAATCAAAGAAACGTCAAACTGTTAACTGAAAACAGTCAAAAGGCCCGATCGCTTAACTGACAACTGACAGCATATTGACTAACGAAGGACAAATAACGGCCAAAATTTGAAATGATATCAGACAAATGACCCAAAATTTCACTGAAAGCAGAAAATTAAAATGGCCAACATCATGATCACTCACAACAGACAAACTGCGGTGAAGCGACCTGAGTATGCGTTACAAATGAATGAAACTAGACTCACGACCACGCGAACACAGTAATTCGTGGCCAGAAGCTGCCGCCTTATTTCGCATATTCAATTGATATACTTGTAAATATGCAAATGAAAACTAGAAATTTACGTTTCGCAGAACTAGACTAGAACCTCGAAGGTAGTGGTGGGCTGCATTTTTCGGCGGAAGGGTAGAGCCGAGGTTTACAGTTCTGCTGACAGTCGGTGTGTTTAATTTTCTCTGGTTGCTGAATTTGTTTTAGGCTGTCCTTGGCTACATCTCGAGCAGCGCGTATTTAATATAAACTTCCCTGTATATAAATTCGATAAACACATGCACATGCTAAAGCTAGGAGCAATTATTGAGTAGTAAGTCGTTCCTGATTCTGTTCGTGTTCTGTCCCGGGGGTACTCCCTATAATGGACTATGCGGGGAGGCTCCGCCCGAAAGGGGTAGCTTTTTCAGGCTGGAGGTATATAAAAGGGTAGGGATTTCACAAGTTGAAGTATAGAAAAGGGTAGGGAAAATCGGTAATTTAGGTGTTTAAAAGGGCCTTTCAAAATATCTCGAACTGACGCACCTAACGGCTGATTCATCCAATATTTTAAGGGGCTACCCAAGCGAAAAGTTTAGTAAAAGTCGTAAAAGGGATGCAGTGTTTCAACTGTAGGTATGTGAAAGGGGTTACCTTTTCTGTCAAAAATGGTATATAAAAGGGTAAGGGTTTGGACCTCGGGGCGGAGCCTTCCCGTATAAAGCTTTGTTGACAACCCTCCCCGAAGTTCTGTCGGCAGTATTTTATCGGAGTCAGTGTAATGAAAAAAGAAAAAGTAAAAAAGAAATCGAGGCGAATTCGAACCCGGGCCGCCAGTCCCGATGATCAGATTGAAGGGCCAGCGCCTTACACCATTAGGACACGAGCGCGTTGTGTGACGTCATTCTGCCACACTCTGGAGATAAGGGAATGCAGGAATAAAGAATTATGAGCGTAAACTTTACACGGCATTTGATCTTGCCTGAGCTCTTTTGGCGGACGGCGAGGCCACACTCGGCCTCGGAATAATAATGGTTTCGTGTTAACGCCATAGGTCTTATTTTTAACAGGCCCAAGCACAGTTTGAAAATGACCTGCAAGATTACGAGATGACCAGTAAAGAGAACTTTGACATACAACCCGCCGAAGCAAGAACGATAGAAAGCGGAAAAGGTCACCGACAACTGTAAAAACAACGAAACCTTAAGTCGGTAAGTGTGTTCACATATAATTACTTACGCATGTCGTATAAAGAGGCCTTGGTACACTGTATTGGGCCATTAAAATGTTCATTGATTGATGGAATATCAGCTACGTGTATATATCATGGTCGAACATGCATGGTTTCTCAGCATTTGTCATTGTGCGCGTGCGTTGCTGTCAAATTTATAAATAAGTATAAATTTGCAAAAATCCCGGGCACTGAGATAACAATTTGATTCTACTTAGCTGTGACATGTATACCAAAAATATCACGGAGTTGAAAATTTTACAAAACACAAACGACAACACATAAATTCTAATTTCAGTATCAGTATCGGAAACATTATTTGTTAAAAAAATGGGAACGTCGAGTTTGTTATGACGGCGAAAACGATAAAATGTATTCTGACTACCTGACAGAACAGAAATCAAGATAACATTTTAAAAAGATATATACGTTTAGTTTCATTTTATATTTGACAGAACTACCTAACTAACTACTAACTACTACCCGTCCACAATACCCTCTTTTTTTGTAAGAATCTTTTTATAAGAATATTGAGGCTGAGATTGGCGAAATTTTAAGAATATGCTAAGAATATACCCAAGGCGGAGATTTAGTTAAGAAAATTGTTGTGCATGTCATAGAAATAAAATACAGTAAAATCACATAATGTTAAAAACGAAGTTTATGATACCATTGAAAAGTATTAGGGTGAATATGTACCATGTATACTTCTTTCTCTTTCTTTTTATCACGAGTGAATCAGTTGCGAAAGCAGTGAATGAGTGATCGCAAGTGGAGCAAATCTGTAATTAGAACGAAATCATTTACTCTGTAATCGGTTATCTAAGAATGTATTAAGAATATTTTCAGCCTAAAATCGGCACAAAAATAAGAATATTCAGCCTAGGCATGAAAATATATATTCTTACAAAAAAAAGAGAGTACTGCGTTTTCAAAACGCTCCGTTTATACCGAAAACGTTCCGCGTCCACGCTATCGTTTTCCATTCCACACTAAAACGCTCGAAAACGCTACAACAATCATCTGCGAATGCGACAAATATAGTGCTGTGATGATTTGCCCAAAATGGTTCCTCTCCCTCCAACTGGAACACATCATAGTTCTTAAACGACGTTTTGACAGCGTTCAATAAAGACGTGGTCCAAGTACGGAATACATCAATATAGCCACACTTGTTACACCAAATCTAGACAAGGTCTACATTAACTGAAACTCATCCACGTTGTAATAATACAATTTAGCTTCTGCTTAGTGGTAGGTTGCAGAATTCCGTGTAAGCCAAAGTTCAACCATAAGCCAGTTCTAAGTTAGGTTTCGTTTCAATAATTGGCCTGATCGAGTCTGATTACAGGATGTGAGAAAATGAGCAGGGGTGGGTGGGTTTAAGGAAAGACGGTTGTTTCAGGATTTCTATAATAATTAATCCGACCTTTATTTATTTTCTCTTTCAGGAAATGGGAGCACTGGAGTTCTTTTCAACGTTAAAATTAAATATAAAACAATCTATGTTTCTTACATTATTTTCTTTATCAAGTTTGGCAAACTGACACATGAACAGAAAGGAGTACACATCAATCGAGAATGAGAACCATTGCATGAATTCACTGAAGATAAAGTTACTCTAAACAAAATAAAAATGTTACTGTTACAACTACTGTAGTCACTTTAATTAAAACCGTTGTATACACATACAGTTGTTGAATATTTCGTTCGTTGCCTTACAGCGAATACCTATCTATTGACGGCCGTAAGCTAAAGGTTACGTATACCTTCAGAGTTGTCTCTAGCCTGCGATCAGGCTCTCTTGTTTGGGTTTCTCGCGAGGGGCGAAGGTGCAAGTTACGCCCAATCCTCTCCCCGGCTCGAAACTCGCGCGAATCCCAAGCAAGAGAGCCTCGGTTCCTGCAGTAATGTACTATAATTTTTTCATTTGAATGGGAAGCCGATGTTTGCGCTAAGTACTTGTCTTCGCGAATGTCTTAAAGGGAGTGTTTCACGGTTCGGCTCATGTGCCGGCTTATCAACTCTATCCGTTTAAAAAATCCCAATCACATGTACTTCTCGATACTTCAGTAATTACATACTATACTTAGTCCAAGCAAAACGACGAATGATCAAAACTCACAAAAAATTTCAACGGATTACACCGAGAATGTTGACATTGAAAACCAGAATAAATTACCAGAATAAAGTGTTGGCCCGAAAGATTTATTCTGGTAATTTTTTCTGGTATTCAAATGTCGACATTCTCGGTGTAATCCGTTGAATTTGGTCATAGAAAGTGATAGTCATAGAAAGTCATAGTCAGCAGAAAGTGCCCTCTCCCCCCCCCCCCTCCCCCCCCCCCCCCCCCCCGCCACCCCCTACGTATCTCGATAAGTATTGACGCTATGAAAATAAAACTTATATGGTGTGTAAAGTATCCAAAAATGTTTATTTTAGTGACAGTCACGTGTCAATTATGACGTCATACAGTTAAAAAATCCGCCATCTTGGATCCTAAATCTTGGATTTCTAAATTGTTTAGAAATGTCAGAAAATCTACAAATTTGATTTGAAAAAATCAAGAAAAATATAAAAACGGTTAAAACGACAAAGATTTTGGAAGGATTTCATCGTAAAAAGCGAAAATTTTATGAAAACTGAAAATTAAGCTAAAAAAAACACCAAGTTTGGATAAAACGATTTGTATCTCGAAAAGTGTTCATGCTATAAAAATGAAACTTATGTGGTGTATGAAGCATCCAAACATGTTTATTTTAGTGACAATCACGAATCAATTATGATATCATATCACGCCAAAGCGATGTTTAATATTTCGGTATTCCGATTGGTTGGTAAAACAGAGACAGCAGAAAATACGCGAGAAAATCAGTATTCGGCTCAAACTAAAAAAAATCGAAAAGTCGGTCTGGCCTGAGCTTACGACCTTGGTGCTTACCAAAAGAATAGCGGGCTATGGGGACGAGATTTAAACACAAAATCATCATGCTCAGTCCAGTTACGTTCCATACTTTACTGCGTTGACCTCTCTATTATACATGCAGGACGGACAGTTTGGGACGTTTTTAGACAGGTTTTATTTCGAGAGTGTCCGCCTTAGAGTCCATGGCATGCAAATACAAGAAAAGAACAAAGAAAGAGAGAGTAGTAGTAGTAGTAAAACTTTATTTAAACACGGTGTCAATTCACAATACATGCTCTTCCATCGAGCCGTGTATTAAATTAATTACAATAATAAATGATTACAATAATAAATTAAATTACCTAGCTAAATATGTTATTTACAAAATTATGTATAATCTATAAAAATTACCCTAAACTAACTATTTATTAAATTCGATAGATATTAAATACATGATTTAAAAGAGCTAAGAGTGGGCTGTGCCTTAGTGCTCAAAGGCAAGCTGTTCCAGAGGACGGAACCGCGATATTGAAAACTTCGTTTGCCTGCCTCAGTACTAGGTCTAGGAACGAAGAGGTTGTATTTTGAATTTCTTAGATTGTGTGAGTGGACACTGGATGTAGTTTCAAAAATACTATTCAGACGAGTCGGAGAAAGATTATGGAGAGTCTTAAACCCCCCGGGGGGGGGGGGGTACTCCCTATAATGGACTATACGGGGAGGCTCCGCCCGAAAGGGGTCCTTTTTTAGGCTCGAGGTATGTGAAAGGGTAGGGATTTCACGAGTTGAAGTATATGAAAGGGTAGGGATTTCACGAGTAAATGATATTATTGTTTGGTTAACATCTCTACTGGTAATGCTTGATGATTTCTGGTGATATATATTGTTCATTAAGTTCATTACAAGGGTATAGAAAAGGGATGCAGTGCTTCTACTGTAGGTATGTGAAAGGGGTACCATTTTCATAATTTCTATGGAAGGTATATGAAAGGGGTACCTTTTCTGTGGAACGTATATGAAAGGGGTACCATTTTCTATGGAAGGTATATGAAAGGGGTACCTTTTCTGTGATAAATGGTATATGAAAGGGTAAAGGGTTGGACTTCTGGGCGGAGCCTCCCCGTATAAAACTAGCATAGCACAGTATTAAAAAAATCACTGAAGATATAATGCAGCTTTCGAAGCGGTTAGAGAAAGCTCAGTTTGAATTAACGGAGCTACTCCCAGAACAACGAGAAGCGATCAAATCTTTCTTCCAGGGGAAAACGTGTTTATCAATTTATCCACAGGTTTTGGAAAGTCGTTGATCTTTCAGTGTCTCCCGATTGTCGCAGTCGCTGATATATGATCGAGTGTTATTGTTGTGATTTCACCTTTACGATCGCTGATGAAGGACCAAGTTTATGTATTTCAACAATATGGATATACTGGCGATTGCATGCTATCACGGACTTGGAAGACCCAGAAACTATTCAGCAGGTTTTAAATGGGAACTACCTTGTTCGGTTTGCCGAGTGTTTGTTGTCTAAACTAACGCGTTGTAATTTAAATATCTGTTTGCCCGACAGGAGACCAAACGTGACCTCTTAAAATTTGCTAGAGTGAACACAGTCGATGGCTCTATAGCTATTCTACTTCAAAATCCTCCTCATAATACAACATATCTTGCCCGTTAGAAACACTCTTGAAGGGCAAAGTAGGTCAGAAGACCGAATTCAATAGAGAACGGCAAATGTCACGAACTTCGAACAGGCCTGCCACCCCTTTTACCATAGCCAATCAGAATAAAGGGGATTTGGAAAGGCCCTTCCGGTATTTCGTTACGTCGTTGGGGGTCTAGAACAAGGATTTGTGCACTAATTCGCAGACGGACATTACCGGAGGTCAAGTCCGTCTGCGACGCAGGCTACCAATAATAGAATACTTGTTTTTTTTTTTACATTAAGACTAAGTTTATTTGCTTGCAGCCAAGACTGAACTTCAGCTAAATCGCTATTTAACTTTGATTGTAGATCTATTGGATCACTTGTGCTTAGAGTAAGACTAGTGTCATCGGCATACATTCTTGGCGTAGAGTATTCTTTGTTTTCATCTGACGTCATCAAAATTCTAAAATCTAAACTATTAATCCTACAAGGCTATTATTTTTATATCTTCTAGACATGGAAATCCTTAATCTCTATGCAAAGTTTGGTATTGATGCAGTGATTCCTTTTGGAAATAAAGCTATTTGAAATGTGTGATGTCCCGGATGAACGTGTTAATGAACTGTCACAAAAAAACGGATATTTTATATCATTTTAAAAATTTTAAGGTGTGATAATAATTTAGAAGTGGTGTCTAAACAGATTTGAAGTGAAAGCTAATGATATTGACGGTAGAATATACTCTACTTCTTGTGCAATTTTATGGCGGCCATGTTGGTGCCCCAGAGAAGGGCACCAAGATGGCGGCTGCATACTAAACACTGTAATTTTCTGAAAATTAGTTTGGCAATAACTCGGTTATGAAAAACGCTACAAAGCTATAATTTGGACAAAACGTTTCTGTCTGCCAGTTCTTTTACCTGTTAATTTTCTGATGTTGTTCATGCAAGCAAACAGTTTTTGTAATGTTGATGAAAACCACCAATAGGGAACATGCAGGGAGGTCGTTGATATAGACTAATAACAGTAGAGGTCTTAAGATCGATCCCTGTGGGACACCGCAAATAATGGGGCGGTAGTCTGACATATGGCCATTTACAAAGGTTTTCTGTTTACGATTTGTTATATACGACGTAAACCATTTCAGAGTTAAAGAATCCACCCCAAGAAGTTGTAGTTTTTGCAATAATATCTGATGATCTACAGTGTCAAAAGCTTTTTTGAGATCGAGAAAAAGTACCCCATTTAAAGTGAATAAGAGATAAGTGAATTAAAACATTTATTAGAATTGTTCCAGTAATAACTACAAGTGTTGGGAAGGAACCCTAGTGAAAGTTATTGAGAAGTTATTTTAAATATAGTCAGGAGCCATAATCAGGGACGGAGACCGTAAATTCAGAGCGCGCGCGTCCCCATATGAATACTGTCTGTAGCTATTTTTAGAACCTCGTGACGTAAGAAAAACACGCAAACGCGCGAGAACACTCGCAAAACTTCGTGTATGTTTATATATTTACAAATTGGCAATATCTTTCGGGTCGGTTTTATTGCGCTTCGCGATTTCAGCGAAAAGACAAAGAACTGCAGAGGAGACCAATGAATGTTCCATACGGTTAAGGGTGTTAAACCCTATTCTGCCTGGGCTTTTTTTTTCGTTCCTGAGCCTGGGGGGGGGGGGGGGCAGATAGTGCCCCCCCCCCCCCCCCTATGTATCTCGAAAAGTATTGACGCTATGAAAATGAAACTTACGTGGTGTGTAAAGCATCCGAAAATCTTTATTTCAGTGGCAGTCACGTGTCAATTATGACGTCATACACGCCATAATTACGTCATACGCTAAAAAAATCCGCCATCTTGGATCCGAAATCTTGGATTTCTAAATTGTTCAGAAATGTCAGAAAATCTCCAAAATTTGTTTTGAAAAAATCAAGAAAAATATAAAGATGCTAAAACGGCAAATATTTTGCAAAGATTTCATCGTAAAAGCAAACATTTTATGAAAACTGAAAATTAAGCTAAAAAAACAACAAATTTGGGTAAAACGATCTGTATCTCGAAAGTTATTTGTGCTATAAAAATGAAACTTATGTGGTGTATAAAGCATTCAAACATGTTTATTTTAGTGACAATCACGAATCAATTGTGATATCATATCACGCCAAAACAACGTCATACTTTAAAAATGTCCGCCATCTTGTATCCGCCATCTTGGATTTTTAAATTGTTCAGAATGTCAGAAAAATCGCCAAATTTGATTTGAAAACATCGAAAACAATATAAGGATGCAACAATTGCAAAGATTGTGGAGGAAACTATTCGTAGAAAGCGGAAATCTCATGAAAACTGAAAATTAAAATGAAAATACCAAATTTAGCTAAAACGGCCTGTCAAAACTTGGTTGCCATGGAAACATCAAGTCACGCGATCAAAATATTGACACACCAAAAATGTTCCCAGATAATTTTTAGGAAAATTCATAAAGTTTGGCTATGATTGCTTGAATGCTCTTTAAGTCTTTAAGTACGATAAATTTGAAGTCAGCGCGGGCACTTCTGCCCCCCCCCCCCCCCCCCCCCCCCCCCCCCCCCCCCCCCCCCCCCCCCCCCCCCCCCCCTCCCCCACCCCCCCCCCCCCCCCCCCCCCCCCCCCCCCCCCCCCAGGCAGGATAGGGCTAAGGAATTTATTTTTGCCAGCAAATCACTTTTCAGGGCAGGCAAGGCAGCTCGGCATGCAGTCTTATAGCCCTTGTCATGAACCTGAGAAATAATATGTTTTATGAGTGCTTTTCTGCTGCAGTAATTAGATGATCATCTCCAGGTAAGCTTACTCATATGCATTTTTTCGCAACTCAACAACTGATTAAATAATAATAATAATAAAAATAAAGTTCAGTTTGCCTTCAAAGTCAGCGTCAGTTTTGTCAGAAAAAAGGGAACATTGAGATTCAAAATTTGCCCAGCATTGAACTCAGAGATTGAAGAAGCTGCCACATCTATGCAAATACAAGAAACTATTAAAAATTCGAAAAGAAGAAAATGGCTGAAAACTACCAGAGATATAGTAGTGCAGCTACTATGGTCGTCCATCTGTTTCAATATTCGCTAGATTTAATTCGTAGTCGCCTTAAACTGAATTCGCTGTCGCTAAATTCAATTCGCTACCGCCTAAATTCAATTCGCTACCGCTAAATTCAATTCGCTGTCGCTAAAAATTCAATTCGTTATCGCTAAAACTCATTCGCTGTCGCTAAATTTCATTCGCTGTCGCTAAATTCATTCGCTGTCGCTAAATTTCATTCGCTGTCGCTAACTTTCATTCGCTGTCGCTAAATTTTATTCGCTGTCCGCTAAATTCCATTCGCTGTCGCTAAATTTCATTCGCTGTCGCTAAAACTTATTCGCATTCGCGCTAAAAAATTAAACACAGGCGGGGACCCCATGGGAAAGTTTGTTTCACTCCCGGTTTCACTCGATCCCAAGATGGCGACCCGATGGTTGTTGACTTTACTGTCTTTTAATGAGGGGGACATTGGGGGGCTCTGAATACCGCAACACCGCAAAAAAAATCGAAAAACACCGCATCACCGCACGAAAAGTTGACGAAACACCGACACCGCAATATATTAAGTTACTTATAAATGAAGACGGCTTGCGACTGGCTGCTGAAGCATAAAATATTAACTGGACAGTAGTATTTGACTATACTGTGTTGACAAAGGTACGTGCTTTTAATAAAATAAACACGGGTTAACGAAGATATAGAAGCTATAAATTTAGTTCTGGACGACAAGGGTCGACGATTATTGTACAAGGGTCCAACAAGAAACCGTAACACCGCAAATAATTTCGTTTCACCGTACACCGGAGGTTTAAAAAACACAAACAACGCCACACCGCAGGATTTGAGATCACCGCAATACCGCAATGTGGGATTTTATTCACCGAAATACCGCATAAAAAAACTGAGCAACACCGCAACACCGCAAACCCCAACGTCCCCCTCTTTAATCGGTCAGTATAAAATGCAGACTAGGTATAAAATGCAGACTGCAGATTGCAGACTGGGTATAAAATGCAGACTGATACCAAAACTGTCAATTCGTGTTATTCGCGATTCCCTCAGAGTCATACGTTCATCTTCCACGAAAAGTTTCCCTCTTGGCCCATGCCCGGTGTTCAGTTTATATCAGTCGCGAAATATTTAATCCGATACATTCAGAAATAGACCTATGTGTCTGGTAAGTACAGGCCTTGTGTAATCATCGCCTTGAGTTAGTGACAGAATCGTATTGTGAAAATAGGTCAAACCCGGGGTCAAATCAAAACAAATTGAATGTTGTTACAAATTATTAAACACAACAGCCTGAAAAACTGAAAACTGAGCGAAAGGAAAGGAAAAGAAAGCAAACAAATCGAGCCAAAGAAAATGAATACTGTATAGCCTTTCAACGTTGATGACTTTTTTAAATGGGCAGTGAATGGGCCAAGAAGGAAAATTTTCGCGGCAGACAATCTCGAAAAAGCGCTTGCGTGACACTGTTGTGAAGGGCTACCCAAAGTGCCTTTCAGTTTTGACCATGTGCTAGTAATCCATCTTGTTGTCGTTATTTTATAGACTTTTGAACTTATTATGGTAAGCTGTTAAACGTATTAAATAAAAAAATTTACAAGTTAAAACATTGAAAATATATCCCATATTTAAAGACAAAGCAACAGTTTCAACTCAGACGGCGATTGCATGACTCCGGTTAAGTTAAAAATTGAAAATAAATCGCGAATAACACGAATTGACAGTTTTGGTATCAGTCTGCATTTATACCCAGTCTGCAATCTGCAGTCTGCATTTTATACCTAGTCTGCATTTTATACTGACCGATTAAAAGACAGTAAAGTCAACAACCATCGGGTCGCCATCTTGGGATCGAGTGAGGCAAACTTTCCCATGGGGGTCCCGCCTGTGTTAATTTTTAGCGCGAATGCGAATAAGTTTTAACGACAGCGAATGAAATTTAGCGACAGCGAATGGAATTTAGCGACAGCGAATAAAAATTTAGCGACAGCGAATGAAATTTAGCGACAGCGAATGAAATTTAGCGACGGCGAATGAAATTTAGCGACAGCGGATGAAATTTAGCGACAGCGAATGAAGTTTAGCGACAGCGAATGAAATTTAGCGACAGCGAATGAGTTTTAGCGATAACGAATTGAATTTTTAGCGACAGCGAATTGAATTTAGCGATAGCGAATGAATTTAGCGACAGCGAATTCAGTTTAGCGACTACGAATTAAATCTAGCGAATATTGAAACAGATGGACGACCATACAGTACAGTATTGACCAGCTAAAATATTGACTTCATAGTGTCAGAGAAATAGCCACAAATGTAGAGAAATCATCGCATGCGACTTATCGTGTAATTTTCCGGATATAAGCTTAGTAAGCTTATAAAAGAACGGCGTTCCTATTTCGCTGAAGTGATATACTGTCACGGCATTTCTCTCTAAAAAAGAAGAAGTTAAAGTATGCTCCAATAACCAATGGATCGGAGAAGCAAAGTGGCTCATCATGCATTGTTCTTAAAAAATATATACAAGAAAAACAAAACAACAACAAAGTTTATATAAAGCTTTAATCGGCTTGCTGAATATTTCGGCAGCCTCGCTAAAATTCATGCTATTTGATCGATGGCAATTTCGTTTGCTGCGAAATACTCCAAATTTTCGGTTAAAAGAATAGCTTTTTGTATTCTTTAACTAATACTATCGATTGCTTGACCGTAATAGCCTGAATAGCTATAATTCTCTTGTGGATGTACAAAAACAACCACTCGATCGGGGTTCCTAAATAAACAAGCGTTTGACTGTTTACGCGGCGATTGAATCGCTTGAGAAACGAAAAAAAAGTAAACGAGATCTGAAAACCTCCTTCTTTTTTTTTTCATTGCAAACACACACAAAAATACTACTTACAATACTAATATTTACACTACTTACAAAAACGATACCTACACTACTTACAATACAATGATTATAATACATTATAATAAAGTGTCTATATAACACGCGCTCTGATTGGTTTAAACAGCGTGCTTTATGAGAGTACAAAGCACGGAGCTCATGAATGCTCACGCCATCTGCCGAACTGAAAAAATGGCGGACCTATTCCCGGATTTTCCCTCGGTATTTTGAGGAATTCAAGCAAAACATTCTGTATGACTTAGACAACCGCGAAGAAAACGAGATATTACTTTTAGCTGCAACAGACATAGATGCCGTTGTTAACAAAAAGTACAACCGAAACGATAACAAGTAATGTTCCCGATAAAGTTGCCGATGAAAACACCGGGTCAATTAGCGGAACAAACAAACAAAGATTTGTAAACCTGTCAAGTACCTCAATAGACGACATTATAACCAGGGCAGAGACGAAAAACACTAAAGGAAAACACTAAATGGGCTGTCCGTGTTTTTGAAGGGAAGCTTTATTGATGTAAAAAATGAAAAGGCTAACTAAAGTACAATGCGCTCGTGTTTTTTTTTTTGCTAACTGAGAACTGAGAGAAAAATTGGATATAAGCTTAAGCTTGAGCATTTTCCTCAAAATGAAATATTTACGTGAAACGACCGAGTTTTATCTTATACTAAATCAGTTATTAACGTTTTTTAATAGCATGGTGCAGTGAAAGAAACGTTGCGAAGAGCCTTCATCAATTGGACAATAAAGAACTCGATCAATGTCTTCGCCGTTTTTACGCTGAGGCTCGCACGAAAGATGGTACACTGTACTCAAGATCATCCCTCCTTGGATTGCGAAATGCGATGAACGATACCTCAACAATCCACCTCTTAAAGGAACACTGTCCCGACGTATTTGCTCAAAACTGTTATAAATGCACGAAATGGTCCCCAAATCTATAAAATAAGGACTTAATAAAACTATAACTAAATGATAAAAAGCAATTTCTTCAAGAAATTCCATACTGCAACACAATGTTTGCAAAATTTCAAAGATTTCCGAGCCAAACTTGAAACTTTGAAAAACTGACATCCTGACGTTTTTTCAAAAATCCATATTGCAATCCATTTCCATCCTCGCTGTCGTTAGTCATCCTCACTTCCTAATGGGTTCCTGTCATTTCTCGAGTGCTATTCTACAGAATCAAACCATTATTGTTCAACTTCCTATGATCTAGATATGTTTCTGAGCTTCCCAAAATCATGCTAAAATGAGGACAGTGTCCCTTTAACAGAGGAATTTCAATCACAAAAGGAACTGATTTCCAATCATCTAACAAGCTCCTTCAGAGTCAGATCAAGTTAGACAAGCGCGAGAACAAGGAAAATACGAAGCACAAACCTCCAATTCCAGCAGCAGACCTTCAAAAGTTGAAGTCATCAGAAGCAATCCGGGGAGACAATCCTTGGGGCCTTCTACGAAATGTCTGGCTACATATCACCTTATATTGGTGTCGTCGCGGACGCGAAGGTCAACGAGAATTAACAAAACAAAACTTCCAGTTTCCTGCAAGACGATAACGGGCGCGAGTACGCTTCAATGACACACGACGAGGCCACAAAGAACCATCAAGGGGGAATTGAAGACAACACCAGTGTGGAGAAGGAGGCCAGGATGTATTCAACATCAGAAGATCCACTTTTTGATGGCCTGAACTGTCTAAAGATCTATCTGCAGAAGTTAACCCGAAGTCCGAAGCGCTTTTCCAGTATCCAAAGCGAGCCATGGCCATAAAGCTTGAAGATCCAGTTTGGTTCGAAAATAAACCTCTCGGGTTAACAGCCTCGGAGGAATGATGAAGGAGATTTCCAAATTGGCTTCTCTTTCAAGAATCTACACAAACCATAGTGTTCGTGCAACTGCGATCACTCTGTGGTCCGACGCGCAAGTTCCATCTCGGCACATCATGGCGATTTCTGGTCATCGCAGCGAAGCAAGCCTGAAGAGTTACAACGCTCGTCCTTCTAGCGATCAGTTGGAAAGCTTGCTCGGATATCCTCTCCGATGCAGTCCAGTGTTTCTAACATTGCCACCAGTTCTGCTTCAGGCAATTCTCTTGCTGTCGTAAATACAAGCCGTAGCGACGTTCTTCATTCACAAAACATAGCGCAGCAGTTTGTGAAGGTTCAGCCGCAAGCTTTAAGCAGTTTGTTTTCCAAATTGTAATGTCGAAAACGTGCAGGTTTTCATGGGCCACAATTCGGCCGGATTTCAATGAACAAATTCAGATTTTAGCTTTTTTAAGGACTGAAAAGTGAACATTTTGAAGCACTAGTTCTGTATTCGAACTGTAAGTTCTATTTTTCCAGTTTTTGATGTTTTGACAGCTTTTGTCTCGTTGACCAATCAAATCATTTGAAGCATTCTTACAAGCGCTGTGATTGGCTCGAATTAGCGTGCTTTATCAGAGTACAAAGCACGGGTGCTGACGACGTTCAGTTGTTCTCGATGTAAAATGGAATGTTTGTTTCGGAAAATAAAGGTACAATTGTGGACAATTGTGAGGAAATCATGGATTTTTTTTATCATAAAACAAATAAATAAGCCTCAACTGTGCTCTGTTCTGTTATAAAGCACTCAGGAAGCGGCGGAGTACTCAAGAAGTAGGGAGAAACACTCGCCTATCGGCTCGTGTTTCCCCCTACACTTCTTTCGTGCTCGCGCCGCTTCCTGCGTGCTTTATAACAGAACAGAGCACAGTTGAGGCTTATTTATTTGTTAAATACTTACGCTCATATACTTACAATATGATGCTTACTTACAATACTAATACTTACACTACTTACAAAAACGATGTTTACACTACTTACAATACGATGCTTATAATACAATGACCAATACTTACACTACTTACAATGCTGAAACACTACTGACAATACGGTACTTACACTACGATACTTACACTACTTATATATTATAGGGTGGGGGGGGACTCCCATATAAAAGTGACGGGGGTGATCGCAGTACCTTTTAGGGGTTAAAATTCGTGGTTTGGTACTGCTTAGGGTGTTAAAATCTAAAATGACTGCCGTTAGAGTCATTCCGGTACCTTTTAGGGTATAAGCTGGGAAAAAATATATAACAGGGACTAGTTTTGTCTTAGAATTGGTACCTCTTAGGGGTGAAAATGAATTCGAGCCACACCCACAAAACGAGATGTTGGTACCTTTTAGGGGTTCTTCTCAAAATTTCCGGCGATCACCCCCGTCACTTTTATATGGGAGTCTCCCCCTCCCCCCCCCCTCCCCCCCCCCCGGGACTGTAGCTCGCGCCACATCGGAATAATGTGTGGTCTCAAACGCTCTTTCTAGCACTATTAACGCGTAGTCTACTTGTGAACACAATGCTACAACGACCAATGACTGCGCGCGAAATGGTAGAGGGGACACGGGGACTGGGTACTGCTAACAAACATCCACCTGAATCCAGAAATCGCAAAATCGAGTCTCGGAACAGAAATAGGAGGCTGTCCTGTGAGGGCAGCAATAAATAAGTGAAAGGCATCATTCACTACCTGTTGGGTACGCTAACAGTCTAGCTGTTTAAGCTATAATTTGTCGGCTAAAGGTAACGTGATTGTGCAGCGGTAGGCTCGATTACCAGGGAAAATGAGCCACCGATTCCTCTCCTCCCCGAAGACCAGACTCGAGATAGCGGCGGAAATCGAGCCTAAGCAGCTGCCCGTAGGCAGGATATGTATGGGGGGGGGGGGGGGGGGGTCTGGGGGGAGGTGGTGCATGATACTCAGACTATGAAAGCGTGTGCTATCTCTCGAGCGAGTTTATAGAGGGGTCCCGCCGGGATAATTTTGATATTTCGCATTTCGTGCGTTTTGATATGCATGAAACCAGGCAGCCAGAAGCGAACATATAACATACAAATTTCTGACAGTTTTAAATTCAAAATGGATTTGATAAACATAAACTTTATGTGACATGTAATTTAAAATTTACGGACAAAGTTTTCTGCGGCGGCTCTCTGTTTCTCTTTTCTTGTTCTCTTCGGCCCATTTTATCCAACCACACATGTGTGTATAAATACCGCTTGTCCTTGTGCATGTTCACGGTTACACACACCTTCTGCCCGAGGTTTCCCTGTGGGTAATTGGCTTGGGTAGGGTTCAGCTTGGGTTTCCGGTCAATTTAGATCATCCGGTTACATTGCAAATAATTACCCGAGGTGAACTTTTTGAGTTTATCTTCCAGCTTGTAGGGCCGGCAATAGAGCGACAAAACACAAGAATGCGTGATGCTGTTACGGTCGATAAGCGAGTGGCTGCTAGTCTATGGCGTTTGGCAACCGGCCGCGTGAGTGCTACCGCTCATGTGGACTGATGATTGGACTAGCAAAAACCCACAGTAGTTAAGTGCTGCCACGAATTTGTAGCAGAAAATGTGCGCCGTCTTCAGGATGAATTTATAAAGTTCCCTTCTACGAGAGCGGAAATAAGTCAAACTGAAAATTCATTGAAGGTTTCTCCACACAGAGCATGATTCCAAATGTAGTTGCAGCGATCGATGGTAGTCACATCCCGATAAAAGCGCCATTTAATAGAGAATCACGAGGACTATTTTAACCGGAAACATTTTTACAGTTATCTAGTGCAAGGAATAGTTAGACTCTTCTGGGCTATTTCTATCAGGCAGGTACAAAAGTCGGACCGGATCAGTCGGATCGGACCGGACCGGACGGATCGGACCGGATCAACTCGGATCGCCAGTCCGGGTCGGATCAACTCGGATTGACTCGGACTGGACTAAAATGAAATTCGTAACATGTTAGACATAGAAAAAAGATACCTCTCTTCATTTAAGGTGTTATCCACCTAAACGTTCACCCAGATCACCGTCAGATCGCCGTCAGATCGCGGCCATCCCGGGCTGCAAGGCAAACAAGCCGCCATTTTGTTTTTTTTAGTTCCAGATCCTCCCGGGATGACGTCACCAGAAGAAGCCTGGGAACTGTACTAGGCAAGATTTCACGATTATTTCTGCCCTGAAGAGGGGGTATAAATCCCATTCCCAGCCCAATTGTTGCCCAAATCCCAGTCTCCCAGCCTCATGCTTGTCTAAATCCATTCCCAGCAGCAAAATTGATGCTCAAACTGCCTGAAGACTCCCAAGTTAAAGGGAGACTGCTAACAGGGAACTCTCAAGAAACACTTTTATTACATTTCCATCTTGCAGAAAAGAGTGCCTTATTGCGCTGCGGGGGAAGCACATAATACAGTAGAACCCCGCTAACTCGAACTCGTTTAACTCGAACTCCCGGCTATCTCGAACTCAAACCCATTCCCTTTGCCCTTGTTTTTCAGTGATTTACTATCGGCTAACTCGAACCCCCGCTTTCTCAAACTATGTTTTGTTTTGTTTGTTCGAGTTAGCGTGGTTCTACTGTATAAGCTAAGCTTATCAGGCGCGGATCCAGGAAAAACTTGACCGGTTTACTAGAGTCTGAGTGCCGAATTTATGGAAGTCCGGAGGCATGTTTCCCCGCAAAAGTTTTTAGATTTCCACTTTCTAAAATTACATTAACCGCGATTTTTAGTCATCTGGCTCCATGTGCGAGCGGACGAGCAGATAAGTTCGCGAAGATACTGATCGGGAGGACCTGCAGGCACTAGAAAAACAAACTGGCGGCTTGATTGCCGCGATCTCATCTTACGGCGATCTGGGTGAACGTTTAGGTAGCTAACACCTTTAAATGAAGACAGGTATCTTTTTTCTATGTCTAACATGTTACGAATTTCATTTTAGTCTAGTCCGAGTAAATTGTTTCATTTTTAGTCTAGTCCGAGTCGATCCGAGTTGATCCGACTCGGACTGGTGATCCGAGTTGATCCGGTCCGATCCGGTCCGGTCCGATCCGACTGATCCGGTCCGACTTTTGTACCTGCCTCATTTTGATTGCGCCTGGGGATTAAAATTTGACACTTCAGCTGAGGGTTTTAGGTCGAATTTATTAATTCAGCTAAGATTAATCTCAAGATCTGGTCCAAAATGTGCCAGGCAGTAAATCTACAAATGGCGGACCTTTGATGAAAATGATTCACTTGATGTTATGGTCTGTTATCTTTGTCGATGAATACGATATGTAAACACGTACCACTAAATTCCAAGTGGCGACTGTCTCGGTTTATTGGATGAACCAGTTGATTCAGACTTAGCGAATTAGAGCATATTAAGCACTTACTCAGTTTAATTTTTTTTTTAATTTACAGTAAAGGGTCTAGCCCAAATACAGTTGTAAACAAGTCCATCTTCCCGCTGTTCATTCGCATTCATATTTCTCTTCGTAATCATTCCAAGTATCCACCTACTGATGAAATCGCCCGGGTCCCTAACCCATTCCGTTTACTCGGCTCAAGGGCTACTGTGCATTGTCTGAGTAAAAAAAAAATGCAGTAGCCATGAGTACGCATCGCGGACCTATTTTTATTGATGCGAAGCTGAACTGCTTGCGTCTGTTTCTCTCTAACTGGCTAAACATCTAATCAAGAGGAAGACATGACGTCAATAGAAGATAATAAGAATGTCATTTAGTTGTTTTATTCGATAAGGATCACCGAGTTTAGGGCTATTTTGAGAGCTTGCTTTAACATCACAATGCTCAATGTTGTGTTTTGTATAATCTGCATGCACAGTCAAACAAGTTTCCAAAAGTGTCAAACTCTATCATCAACATTTTTCTAGGCATTTATTCCTCACCCAGCGATCAAAGTTGCACCCTCTTCTCGACAGTTTCTGAGAATAGAAAATGGTTCCGTACTAGGAAATAAATAGTATAAAAAATAATTTTATAATGACTATGCCTCCGAGCTGAGAAATAATCAAATGTTGGTGCCCGCTGTCTGCCAAATTAGAAATAAAAGGCGTTTGTTTCTAACAAATTTTGACCAAAAACAATCATTCCTTAGAAAATCACTGAAACCAATCGACTTCTAATGAGTTCTTCAGTTTATTTTTGTCATGTCCTTGGTAGCCGATCAACAAGATGATCACGAAATGATAAATAACAGTGAACATTAAAGCAAATATTGCCTAAAATGCTCTAAATGTACCAAAAAGCATAGTTTTGTTCGCACAGATAAGTGTTCTTCTTGTTATTTTTCAGTTGAAAGCCTACATCTACACGGCTGGTTCGAACTTTATCTTACCACACCTCTCGGAATTAGCCACATCATTGGCTCACAAAACAATACATTGCATATCACAATTTTAAACTACAATACATAGAGGTATACAATATACAGTGGACCACGAATGGAAATCAGAGTATCGATCGAGGTCGAGTGCTAGCGCACGGTTTGCTCATAGTTAATAAAAGGAGTGGTATGAAGCCCGACAAAAGTCTTTGTTATATGTTTTTGTTCGCTTTTTTGGCCTTGACCCTGCACAAACCTGACAAAATACAATAGGTGTTTACGTGTGTTCAAGCAACTAACCAATAGAAACGTTTCGATTACGTAATTCATGCATAGTGTATGAGCGCAAAACAAAAGATTGTGCAGGGTCGTGGACCTTCCAACATAAATCTTGGCCTCTTTGTTTGCTCCTTTCCCTGGTCCTTTGAAGTTTGCCGGGCTTCATAACCATTTCCCTCTATTAACTATGGTTTGCTCAACTGAAGTCTGAAAAAAGCAAACAAATCTTCTAAAGGTGAGCTTTATTTCTCTCATTTGAGTTCCAGAGAGAAAACACACTTTTACACTAGCTAGAGTCAAGCCCGCATAGAGGTTTATATTAGATCTGAACCCAAAGGATCATCAGATGCAAATCTAGGATTGACTCCAACATGTAGTTGCATAATCACTCACGAAGCCTATAGCGGCTTTAACAGTTTTGCCTCGTTTAACCCTGTCTTCCCAGTATTTATCATCATATAGCGGGGTGGTGAGGTCCGAATTGTTAGTACACTCTTTTTTTATAAGAACGTAAGTTGAGGCTGAGATTGACCAAAATTTTAAGAACATGCCTAAGAACATAGCCAGGTTGAGACTTAGCTACAGGACATTTTATTCACTTGTTTCTTGCATCGAGCTCTAAATACAATACAGTCGAACCTCTACTAACGGCCCACCTCTCCACAACGGCCACTTTTTTTGTTCCCGGCGGACAGTCCATACATTCACTCTTATTTTAACCTCTCTACAACGGCCACCTCTCCACAACGGCAACGGCACTAAAGCGCGTCCCAGCTGCCAAAATAACCTCGCCACAACAGCCATTTAATCAACGACTGTCGAACGGTGTATACAAAACCCTATTTTTTTTGGCGTACAGTAATAAAAAATCACGAAACCAGATCCGTACCGCGCGTCGTCGGGCTGTCACCAGTATTGCGGTACGTGTTTACAGCGCGATCACGACATTCAAGCCACAGATGGAAGAGTCACACAATACTAGAAAGTACAAGGCCCCATTTTTCAATTTTCCATTTTTTTACGCTTTTACAGTACTTTATTTTTATTTTCGTAAATCGAGTACAGCTGATAAGGCTCTGTGTTAAATTACATGGCGAAATTGAAAAAAAGAAAAATGCCTTGCGGCACAGTAAGTCACATAACCTAAAGGAGCTGTGTCACGATATTTTAAGTCATTTTCAAGCGAAAGTGCAAAATCACCTTCAAACTGAAAAAAGGTGATAATAAACCAAACAGGAACAAGGATGGTGATTAAGACGGATTGCGAACGGCGAACTTGAAAAAATTGGCAATTTTTTTCAAGATGTGCCATCCGTGACGTACTCCTTTAAAATAGAACTTCATAGCCACTCGCTCAAGTAGACAACCCTTGACAGCTTCATTTCACGAATGAGAAAATTAACTGTCTGCAGTATTAAAAGCGAACGATGTACAAACTGATGTACTCACTGTACCTTACTCGCTTGTTTGTTAACATTTCTGTTCTGAAACATTTGTTTTCTGTTTTATTGATATATTTTGATTGTGTTACGTATTCATATGCTAAAATAAGCATTTTTTAAATAAAAATGTTGTCCCCCCCAAAAAAAAAATGGTGTCATATTACACCCCAACCTCCCCATAACGGCCACCTCTCTACAACGGCCACTTACGTCTGTCCGTAAGGTGGCCGTTGTGGAGAGGTTCGACTGTATTCCAGTATCCTTTCAAAAATTAACAAAATGTAACATTTCAAATATCTCAGTGAATAAGCAGTTCATATCAGCTCAAAATACTTGAATGCACATGTTTTATAGTAACAACATGAGTTTCTATCACATAAATGTTAATACCATTTCCATGGTCACGTTCGAATCTTTTTTGTGAAATTCTATACCATGTAACCTAAGAACATGGGGTAAGAACGTTTTCAGGCTGAAATCGCCCAAAAAATAAGAACATTCGGTCTTGGTTCAGCCTCAGCTCAAAAATTAGACGTTCTTATAAAATAAAAAAAAGAGTGTAGATAAGAAGCAAAAGAGATCATCAATCACATATCCATGCCGGCTCGGTACCAACATCACAGTTCACGGAATAATCCACGAAGCCTGCAGCAGCTTTTTTGGTTAGTTTATCCCTATCTCAGCCCACAATGCACTGAGGTGTCTCCAGGAATGCGTTTCCCGATCCAGAGACCATCAGCCATTGTAGCTACAGAGTGGTGACTGAGGTCTGAATTGATTCGGATTTCAAGCCAAAGCCCGGGATAATCAATCTGCAAACCAGGGCTCAACACCAACATTTTTGCATAATAATTATAACTCAACCTAATACTGATGGCAACCCGACTTATAGTTTTAAACCGTATCATCTAGTAAATGTTTTTAAGAGTCGATAAGAGATGCATATCCTTGGCTCAGAGACCCTTAAACATAACATTTCAGGTAACATATCGAAAATGAGAGACAATGCTTGAACAGGATTTCTTTGAGTTGATTCATAATCCGAAGCAAGGAAGATCATAAACGTGGCAGGGATTGATACGCGGGTTTTTAATTAATTGTGTAGATTTTACTCCATCAATTTTATCTTTAGATTATTGTCGAGATATCCTACAACCCGAATTTCGTCTAAAACACACCACGATACTATGTCGTTTCAACAACTATCGAAAAAATAGGCCCGCGAGGCGTGCTCATGGCTACTGCATTTTTTACTCAGAGAATGCGCATACATGTAGCCCATGAGGCCGATTAAACGAAATGGGTTAGGGACTCTCACGATTTCAATCAGTAAGTTATATTTTTCTCTACCCAGCAGTCATGAATCCACATCATCCTTTATAACATGTATACTAGACATACTAGATATAAACATTTCCACGCCAATGGCTTTCGTTAACTCTCACCAGACCTCTCAATTGATAATATAGGTCAAGACTTCGTTCTCCGAGTTGTCGCCGTTGAGGATAGTGCAGCAACTTTGTTGGTTTTGTTTATTTTTTCTTTGGGTATTGCATTTGATAACCCTAGCCCTAAGGCAACATCTCTTGCTTTGGCTAACCACACTAAAATAATCAGGCCGTAGGGCGAGGGATGCGACAGGTGCGTCCGTGGACCGATGGCTGAAAATAAAGTGAATGAAAAGCTCTAATTCGCTAACTGGTGTAGTCTGGAAATGAAGCCTGAATCAACGAAGATAACATCGAAGGTCCGCCATTTGTAGATTTGCTGGGTGACATATTAAATTTTGGACCAGATCTTGAGATTCTATAAGCTGAATTAACGTTAACGATAAATTCGACCTAAAAACCCTCATACGGAATTTTAATCCCCAGGCTCTATCAAAATGAGAGAAGACTGGGTACCCCAATAATGAACTGCAAAAGGGCTCAGCATGTGTGTCAATATTGGATAAAATGGACCGAACAGAGCCAGAGGTCACAGAAGAGCGAAATAGAAAGGCCGCAGCAAAATCCTGTCAATCGATAGATACATTTGTCCGTAAATTGTAAATTACATGTCACATAAAGTTTCTTGCAATTGTTTGTCATTAATCCATTTTGAATTTAAAAAGTGCAGAAATTTTTATGTTTATACGTTCGCTTTTTGCTGCCTGGTTTCATATCAAAACGCACGAAATGCGAAATACAGTCGAACCTCTCCACAACGGCCACCTTGGGGACAGAGGTAAGTGGCCGTTGTAGAGAGGTGGCCGTTATGGGGAGGTAGGGGTGTAATATGACACCATTTGTTTTTTTGGGGGGACAACATTTTTATTTAAAAATGCTTATTATAGCATATGAATACGTAACACAATCAAAATGTATCAATAAAACAGAAACCAAATGATGTTCAGAACAGGAATGTTAACAAAACAAAGCTAGTAAGGTACAGTGAGTACATCAGTTTGTACATCGTTTACTTTCTCTTTCGTGAAATTAAGTTGTCAAGGGTTGTTTGCTTGAGTGAGTGGCTGCGAGGTTCTATTTTAATGTGACTTACTGTGGCCACAAGGCATTTTTTTTTTCAATTTCGCAATGCAATTTAAAACACAGAGCCTTATCAGCTGTACTCGATTTACGACTGGAAATAAAAATACAGTACTGTAAAAGAGTAAAAAAATGGAAAAATAGAAAAAAATGGGGGCCTTGTACTTTCTAGTATTGTGTGATTCTTCCATCAGTGCTAAACACGTGCCGCAATATAAGATACTGTATTGCCCGACGATGCGTGGTACAGATGAGGTTGCGTGACCTTTTATTACTGTACGCCAAAAAAGATAGGGTTTTAATGGCCGTTGCCGTTGTGGAGAGGTGGCCGTTGTAGAGAGGTTAAAACAAGAGTGAATGTATGGACTGTCCGCCGGGACAAAAGAAAGTGGCCGTTGTGGAGAGGTGGCCGTTAGTAGAGGTTCGACTGTATCAAAAATTTCCCGGCGGTACCCCCTACAAACTCGGGAGGCACTCGAAAGTTAGTACGCGCAAGGAAAAGGAGACGTCTGCACGCAGGCTATCCCCTCCCCTTTCGCACTTATTACGGACAGTTTTGTTTGTCCCGACGAAAAGCTCATATATTTTATCTTACATTACAACGGTCACTTTTCCGCTCTCATACAAAGTTAACCTCGCTTATCTGTGCCACTGTATATTGTCATGACATGTTTGACAACTGTCTTGCTCACTGTGCTGCGTGGCAGCGTAACACAAAGTTTCACTTCCCTGGTCTTTTACTGCAGTCATTAGACGTTGCTTAATACGGACAATTTGTTCGTGTCCGTCTTATCCGGGTTCCACTGTACATACGAGGCGTTTCAATCACAGTCAAAAACAAGGATTTGACTTCACGAAACTGAAAAAAAAACCTGCCAAAAAACCCCCTGCAAACTGTCAAAGCTATTTGCCTTTATCTCTGTAATTGTGTAATAACCCGACCAATACACGCCGCGAAATTATTGACATATTATAAATAGACGACGAATTATTACACAAGAATCCATCAAAGAACAGTTCTCATCTGCTTTCCTACTATAATGTCACGCAAAAAGGTGCATTGTGGTAAAAAAAAACTCCATCCCCCCCGCAATATATACTTATACAGATTAGAACTTGCGTGGTCGTTTATCTTATTATCAAAGAAACCGCTATTCTGGTATCTTATGTCAACACATCACTGTTGTTTTTGTTCCGTCTTATCTTTCCTCAACACATGCACACACAGCAAATGAGTCTGTTGGTTTCAAAATACGCTCTACAAGTGACTCCACCATGTGATGATTCTGTTTGAATCACTCATAAGTACAGTTGCATCAACAGTCTTTCAACTGAACTGAAGCTGTGAACAATCAACCTCAATTCAAAGCGGGCTGGAAAAAGGTAATTACATTTCACAGAAATGCTAACTAAAACTACTACGTAGATCGAACTTTATGTTACCCTGCGAGCAACTACAACAATAACAAGGTGTCTGAGGATATTTTTTTCCTTGACGAAGATAAAGGACAGCAAAAAAAAGCGATTTTGTTTTACTCCGGCTTTGCCGTCGTGACTCACCGCTCTATCAGTTTGCACAGAGGAAAAAAACTTTTCACCTAGGGTTACTATAACAACTGTAAATGCTTCAAGTCTATCGTCTCCATGTCCTCCAAACAGACATTTCAGCCTGCGTAGCTGGCAGTTCGTTCGTGGCTTCGGCACGCGCGTATTTTGCCACCGTGCGCCAACGAAATCGCCAGCTACGCAGCCATGCTGGTCGCTTCTTCTCGCGGCTTCGCTCCGGGGGGGGGGGGGGGCACTCTCTTATATACGCTATATAGGTACGTGCCGCTGGACGGGGTTTTTAAGCAGTTTGGTCTGGAACAGGGTATAACAAAACGACATTTTTTGGTGTGGAACAGGGTACCAGTTTCCCAGAAGTTGGCACAAATATCGTTAATTGATACTCTGGATTATGTTAGTCAGACGAATCGAAACGCGTAGGAAAGAAGCTTTACAACTGCTGCTTACTAGTTTAGCCTTTTGGGTTAGAAAAAAATCGTCAGACTCCCGAAAGCGCGGTGAATTAAATTTTCTGCAATCCAGCACGCGGCTTTGATCTTTTGGTCACAACAGCATTCGCAGCATTCATGCTGACCATAACAAAATTCTCAAATCACTCATCACTCGTACTCTTCTGATTGTCGTCATACTGTAATATCTTTGTTTTACACAGCAGCATTCGCGCTGACATAACAGAATCTAAAAATAAATTGCACATCAGCCTTTCAACAACTGAAGTCTGAAAGATTTTCAAAGAGTTGTAAATTCACGCTAGCATAACAAAATTATTTGGTCCCTCAGCAATACTTTCTTCTCTGACTTCACCCCTCGCGCGCGCGTGTGACTAAATGAGTAAATAATAAATAAAAAGGGGGCTTAAGGTGATTTTTTACAAACGCATTTAAACGCAGCGTTTGAAATGCTTTTCAAACGCATTTCAAATTATTTCAAATGCATTTCAAATGTGTTTTCAAACGGTTTTCAAACTGAAGGCGTTTCAAACAGAAGAAACGCGTTTCATTGCGTTTGAAACACAAAAATAATTAATTAAGATGTGCATAATTATTCCCATTACAGAGGGTTAACGGCCATACGCCGGCCAAATTTATAACAGAGCCGGACAACTAGGGTCTTTTTTGTAGGAAGCTCGCGCACGAACTATTAGACGAATGAATAGAAAAAGTTTTTGCAGAACCGGTTCAAGCGTGATGGAAACAAGTCCTATTAATAAATGCTAAAAGCGGGAAACTTTATAGCTTTAGCTCAAAAATAGTATCCGATATACGGATAGCTTCGAAGGGGCAGCTCATAATCATGGATTAAACGTAAACAAAATATTAAGAATCGATGACGTGTAAAGTTTCTAAAATTATAAAGTTCATTCGTAAATCTTGTATGCATCATCGACGGTCGTAGCCTAATTTACATTCCGTAGATTATTATCTGTTCTCTGGATCATGCTGGATACATGACGCACGCAATAAAAAACTGCTAACAGCTAGTAGAATTAACACAAAAAAAATCCATAGAGTGCATTAACTGAAAAATTGAAACAGAACTACAAACGTATGTAAAAAATCGACCGCCATTTCCTTCATTCAAGATACAAAAGAATGTCGCGCTTTTGTGAAACAGATGATCGGCGGACTGATTAAACTAAAGATAACACTGACGTCTTCGACCCGCAAGAGTTACAAGTATGTTACAGAGGAGTTAATACATTGAGGTAAATTGTTGTAACATTACAGGAAAGAAAACGAGGAGTTATCGTACTGTGTTGGTTTCACTTGGAATCGAGGCATAGAAACTGATGGGCCTCCGTGACAAACGTCAGTGTTGCGTGCGTTATGCTCGATCTGCGGTTAGAAGTCTTGTCTGCTGTCGATGTCATGTCAAGCCTTGTCCGAGCGTTTCTGTTTTAGGTGCACGCTCAATGCATTGCGAAGTGTTTGAAAAAAACGTTGCAAGATCGTCAATTTATACACATGTAATGATGTTTATACTGTGTACGTGCTCGCTTGCACGTTTTTAGAACAAGAAATACACCTGAACATTCCTGTTATCTTTCTTGATATCTTTCGCGTATTATACACGTAAACATGCTTTTAGAACGAGGTTATTCCCCAGGATTATTCCAGCGTCTTAGAACACTTTTTACGCGCTGTTCTCTTATTAAACAAATTAATTACTAGGTACATGATGTAGGCGAGTTGACTTCAGTGTGGGCGAGTTAACTTGTTGGCGAAGCGACCGGCTTCGCATACGGAACTTGATTGACTTTGTCCAAATATTGTACGAAAACCGAGTGGAAGGTTTTTCGATGGTTGCGACTCAGATGAAGCTTAAATCAACGGAGACGACGCTCCAAGAATACTAATTCATGCATTGGAATGTCGTACGATCTTGAATTCATACTCGAAAGGAAAGGTAATTACAGAATTACAGGAGTTGACAAATAATGTCATAGCTTGTTCACGCATCATATTTGTTGACATTTCCGTTAATTTTGAGAATACTGCTATGCACTCTATAAAAACTTTCTTGTTGTTTATTTTATTGATCGACCTAACGATGGAATATTACTGAACTTTTAATCAAAAGTAAAAAGTGTGACTGCACCACCGTGATTTATCTAGCTTTTTTAAATTTCATTAACGACGCCTGAAGTTACCGTTTACCATCTTCAGTCCAGCATTTGTTGTGTTGTCGAATAATTATGCTTCAGTGGTAATAATAATGCAGGTTGTTTGGCAGATGGGCGTTTCAAATGCGTTTCTCCACGTTTCCAAACGCTGAAAAAAGTAAACGTTTCTAACACTGTTTGAAATGTGTTTCAAACGGGTTTTCAAATTATTTCAAACGGGTTTCAAATGCGTTTCAAATATAAAACGCCTTGAAACGCTGATGCGATAAGCCCCCTTTTCCTATGGAGGGTCACAGTTAACGAATATCACGTCACACGACAAACCTTTTACCTGTAGAAATTTCATTTATCTCTTCAGTTATCAATTGCTCGTTTTAAACAACTGAAGCTGTGCCGGAATGATTTTTCAAAAATTCAGCTCCAGTAAACTAGCTCGCCGTCTTCTTTTCGCGGCTTCGCCCCTCGCGCGTGAGGCTTAAAACGTAAGTCTCCTTGAAGCCTAGCCAAAACAAACTGACAGCTCCACATAAACATTACTACCTATTCCCTTTTTAGCAACTGATAATATTTATTATCTTTATTTCAGGAAACTTCAATAACGATAGTACAACTCAAACAAATGAATTGTACGAAGGACTCTAAAAGACCGGCGGTTACTCAACAAAAGCTTCAACAATGTGACTCAATCAAACGCGAACCCTGTTCGTGCAGTTGTCAAAGAAATACACCTACGTAAATAAAAACATTTAAAAACAAACGTGTCTTTCATATTTATTTTGCAACGCAATTTCTCTCCATGTAGCTCACTAAATATGCCAATCTTCTTTTGAGCATTGCACTTGACACCACTGTCAATGAAGCGAAACAATCGAACAATGCCATATCATGTTCAGTTATTCAAAGAATTGTTACAAAAAAGTCTTACGAAGGAATGTTACAAAGAATGCTTCGACGACGACAATAATGGGCACTTGCGCAAGCGCAGTACCCATAAAAATTCATCGAAGCATCCAATACAGTTTCTTGATACTATCTCAGCGTACGTGACCGACTTTAGTGTGACACTGCAATATTATTTTTTTGGTTTCGCATTCAGATGTTAGCTTGTGAAGATCTGTGAATACATGTAATCTTTGTAGACTTAAGAGATCGATATGGGTGTCTAGTTTTGCCGCTTGATTGAATTTATAGAAAGATCCCTGGAGCGTCGACTGTCATGTCTATTTTGTTTCTTCAAAGATTCCATCACGAGATAGCGGACTCTTGGCACTTGCATTAATTATTATGAGTGAAAAAAATATTGGCTTAAAAGCAGTTCAGAATGTAAAGGTGGTAGAAGAAAACTATATTCCTTATTGATGAAGGGCCAAAGCTGCTGATCGTCATGAAACAACTCTGAAATGTGCATGTGATCGCCCTGATCAGTTCCGCCAGTTGATAACAAAGTGTTCCAGTGTTTGCATCTGACGTCATCAAAATTATAAAATCAAAACGTTTAATTCTAAAAGCTATTCTTTTCACATATTCTAGACATACAAGAAGGACATTAACCTCTATGCAAAGTTTGGTCTCGATTCAGTGCTTCGTTTCGAAAATAAAGCATTTTGAATAATAAAAAAATCACGAAACCAGATCCGTACCGCGCGTCGTCGGGCTGTCACCAGTATTGCGGTACGTGTTTAGAGCGCGATCACGACATTCAAGCCACAGATGGAAGAGTCACACAATACTAGAAAAGTACAAGGCCCCCATTTTTTCAATTTTCCATTTTTTTACGCTTTTACAGTACTTTTTTTATTTTCGTAAATCGAGTACAGCTGATAAGGCTCTGTGTTTAAATTACATGGCGAATTGAAAAAAAGAAAAAATGCCTTGCGGCACAGTAAGTCACATAACCTAAAGGAGCTGTGTCACGATATTTTAAGTCATTTTCAAGCGAAAGTGCAAATCACCTTCAAACTGAAAAAAGGTGATAATAAACCAAACAGGAACAAGGATGGTTGATTAAGACGGATTGCGAACGGCGAACTTGAAAAATTGGCAATTTTTTTCAAGATGTGCCATCCGTGACGTACTCCTTTAAAATAGAACTTTATAGCCACTCGCTCAAGTAGACAACCCTTGACAGCTTCATTTCACGGATGAGAAAATAAACTGTCTGCAGTATTAAAAGCGAACGATGTACAAACTGATGTACTCACTGTACCTTACTCGCTTTGTTTTGTTAACATTTTCTGTTCTGAACATTTGTTTTCTGTTTTATTGATATATTTTGATTGTGTTACGTATTCATATGCTAAAATAAGCATTTTTTAAATAAAAATGCTGTCCCCCCCCAAAAAAAAACAATGGTGTCATATTACATCCCAACCTCGCCATAACGGCCACCTCTCTACAACGGCCACTTATGTCTGTCCGTAAGGTGGCCGTTGTGGAGAGGTTCGACTGTATTCCAGTATCCTTTCAAAAAATTAACAAAATGTAACATTTCAAATATCTCAGTGAATAAGCAGTTCATATCAGCTCAAAATACTTGAATGCACATGTTTATAGTAACAACATGAGTTTCTATCACATAAAATGTTAATACCATTTCCATGGTCACGTTCGAATCTTTTTTGTGAAATTCTATACCATGTAACCTAAGAACATGGGGTAAGAACGTTTTCAGGCTGAAATCGCCCAAAAAATAAGAACATTCGGTCTTGGTTCAGCCTCAGCTCAAAATTAGACGTTCTTATAAAATAAAAAAAGAGTGTAGATAAGAGCAAAAGAGATCATCAATCACATATCCATGCCGGCTCGGTACCAACATCACAGTTCACGGAATAATCCACGAAGCCTGCAGCAGCTTTAACAGTTTTGGTTAGTTTATCCCTATCTCAGCCCATAATGCACTGAGGTGTCTCCAGGAATGAGTTTCTCGATCCAGAGACCATCAGCCATTGTAGCTACAGAGTGGTGACTTGAGGTCTGAATTGATTCGGATTTCAAGCCAAAGCCCCGGGATAATCAATCGCAAAACCAGGAGCTCAACACCAACATTTTTGCATAATAATTATAACTCAACCTAATATGGGCAACCCGACTTATAGTTTAACCGTATCATCCTAGTAAATGTTTTAAGAGTCGATAAGAGATGCATATCCTTGGCTCAGAGACTCCTTAAACATAACATTTCAGGTAACATATCGAAAATGAGAGACAGTGCTTGAACAGGATTTCTTTTAAGTTGATTCATAATTCGAAGCAAGGAAGATCATAAACGTGGCAGGGTTGATACGCGGTCTTTAATTAATTGTGTAGATTTTACTCCATCAATTTTATCTTTAGATTATTGTCGAGATATCCTACAACCCGAATTTCGTCTAAAAACCACACCACGATACTATGTCGTTTCAACAACTATCGAAAAAATTAATCGAAGCATCCAATACAGTTTCTTGATACTTTCTCAGCGTACGTGACCGACTTTAGTGTGACACTGCAAATATTATTTTTTTGGTTTCGCATTCAGATGTTAGCTTGTGAAGATCTGTGAATACATGTAATCTTTGTAGACTTAAGAGATCGATATGGGTGTTTAGTTTTGCCCCTTGATTGAATTTATAAAAAAATCCCTGGAGCGTCCACTGTCATGTCTATTTTGTTTCTTTCAAAGATTCCATCACGAGATAGCGGACTCTTGGCACTTGCATTAATTATTATGAGTGAGAAAAATATTGGCTTAAAAGGTATCAGTATACCCAAATGAACATCATGCGTTGGCGCTGTTTTACGGTCGGAGGTTTAACAAAAACCCCAATAAAGTATATATTTCCTGAAAGGCTTAAGAATTGTAGATTACGAATATGTATTCATTTTAAGTAAAAAGATTAACTTGTTTCGAATATAGCGCTCAATTTCAAAAAGTATATTGGTCCAACAATCGAGTTTCGTTTTCCGCCGGAATTGAACGGGAGAAAGCGAAAACATCGCTACGTGTTTCTTGACACCTTTCTCTAAAAAACTGTGTCGGGGAATTTTGATTACTTGTTCTGGTTAGCTTTTAACACGACAGTTAAACTTTGAGGGTTGACAAAACATGCATTCTCTGTACGAAAATACTCATAACTTTCGTAAGGAGGGAAAAAATTAAAATTCCCCGATACAGTTTTTTTTGTCAGACTATTGGAGAACATTCTCTCCAAATTACAGCGAAAAAGGTTGGAAATTCGTTGCAAACGAACTTGAAACGTGCGCTTTCATTCGCTGAAATTTTGAGTTTCGAGAAACAGGGAAAACATGTTTTGGGGCGTTTCTTCCGGTCTGATGAGATTAAATACACAAGACGCGTGAAAATAATTATGCGTTGATCGATAAAGAGAATACTCGTCTTACTTTTAATTAAACAGAGTACGTATCGAATACAAATGACCTCAAATGCGCGCTTCTTATGGCTAGAGAAGAAAGTTTCTCCTCTCACCGATCGTGCTACAAGTAAATTAAGAGTTTATGGCTTCAGTTTACCGTCCATTTAGCTTCACTGTGGGATATTCGCCCACATGGATATGCAACCGCGAGCGATTTTCAGTGATTCGATCGCGGTGTCCATTTGAGACCTGGTTGAGACGAGTGCTTCGGCTCAATTCTTACCGAACAATTTCCCATTTTCGGTATATTCTTGACTTGAAAACGCGGATACAGTCTCTTAATATGTTTCTATGAACATGAACATTGCAAGATGCGGCTTTCGAATTTCGGGTGAATCTACAACATGTCGGCCCCTCGTGTTACGTGACTTTTTATACGTACATGTTGACAAACTGTTTGACGGCTCTCGATTAGAAATAATTAATGGCGAGAATCGTTTTTTCTTCATAACTTTCTTTAGAAGCAATCTTTTTTCGTGAAACTTTTTGGAAATGAAAGGTCTTGATGTAATCTATCTGAAGATAACAAAAAGTAAAATCTTGCAAATGGTCAATTTGGGGTATACTGATACCTTAAAAGCAGTTTGCAGAATGTAAGGGGGTAGAAGAAAACTATTTTCCTTATTGGATGAAGGGCCAAAGCTGCTGATCGTCATGAAACAACTCTGAAATGTGCATGTGATTCGCCCTGATCAGTTCCGCCAGTTGATAACAAAGTGTTCCAGTGTTTGCATCTGACGTCATCAAAATTATAAAATCAAAACGTTTAATTTTTAAAAACATTCTT
>MU827788.1:16558-55438 GCA_029204205.1 Desmophyllum pertusum | reverse complement strand
TTGCGAGTAGTATAGAACATAGGGCGTCACCAGGCGACATTGATACATCGTGTCCATTAGATTTTTCCATTAGATTTTTGGAAATCTATATGTAATTTAAAACAAATGGTGTGTTTATTTCATTGAGTCGATTTCCTTTGCGTGACATTTTCGTGATGGTTGATTTGGTTTATCTCCTTGAGAATGATGATTACATTCTAAAGGATCCAGGGAAAGATGAATTATAATCTTCTCTACATAATAGATACCAATATTATAAGAACAGTAAAGAGATTAAAATTTAATGGATTCTATGAATGTCCGTCAGCATAACTATTGATTCCATCATCTAATATATAATCTTTTGTCATCAAAACAACTGAAGTGATACTTTATTTATTTCATAGCTTGCAAGTTGATGGTTTTGACTTCTTATAGTTTTCATTTCGCTGAGCCATTTGCTTTGTTATTAAATAGTGTGTTTTTATAGTCTGTATGTTTAATATTATTTTTAATTAATGGTTCTTTTTAATCCCCTTAGCTGGTTTCCCACCTTTGTTATTATCTTTTATATAAACTATACATTTTTGATCGCAATCCAATGAATTAACTCTACTATAGGTATCCCAGAAACAGCCTCATCTTTGAATTTACCGATTACCTTTCTTACTCCCTGTTTTATCATAGAATGATGAGGTTCTCTGGATAAGTCACTTATATCACAATTTATTCTTTATCATTCCAAAACAAAGTTCCATGTTTTTTTAAAACATCTTCAGCTTTCAATTTCATTGTTGTTAAACTGTCTGTGTCTCACTGACTTTCTGGCACAAAAAACACACGCTTAGCTTTGTCCCATCGTTCGTATTTGTTGTTGATTGTAGTTGTTGTAATGAAAAAGCATACATTAGCTTGGTTCTTACTGAGATCAGAGATTGCACATATTCTACAGTATGCGGGGACTGTGGTTTCCTGTTAAGGTTAGTTTTCCCCAGTGTTTCTTTGATCTTATGCACACTGACGCTGCTACCAGATTCTCATTGAAAAATTTTACTACTTACATAAGTTGGTTTAGCAGTTATTTTTAATAATTTCTTTTCAATATGTACAAGTTCTTACAGCAACTCTTTTACGGATATTTCCAATCGTTTTATCGAAACCAGAGTTATTCATGAGCTTGAAGAAATCCTTGTCAAATGTGTTTTTTGCTATTCGTTCTTTTCTCGATTGTTGTTGTTGAAATCGCTATACTGTTTCAGCCCATGGTGGACTGGTCGAACTCAAGCACTCTATGAAACTTTTATGACTTTCAAACCAAAGATCAGTGTATAATTGAAGGGTTTCTATAGTGAAGTACATATGTTTCTTTCATTACTTTAATGTTAGGAATCAATTCGTTTTAACTAAACCTGTTGATATATTATACTTTTTTTGGATCTGTTTACAATATTTTGACAGCATATTTTTGGTTAACATTAACATTCTCTGGTCCGAGAGGGTACGTCAATCATGACTATTATGTAATTTGTGAGGGTAATCTAAGTCAACTTCTAAAATTAATCCCTTTTTTGAGTCTTGTTTTTTACTTAGCTAAGTCAATGTTATTGATTTCTTTTTCACTCATCCATCTGAAACCTCCTAGTTGGTAGGTATTGTGACATAGCCCAACCATAAAAGGTTGTTAGCATCAAGATACATGATATATTTTGAGGGCGCCTTCTCATTATATTTTTTCATGTATTTGTTGTTTGCTTTTCCGTACCGATTGGTGATATAACTTATACCACCTCTCATTCCCTTTTCAATGAATTGAAACATGTCAATATCGACTATTAGCTCCAGTTTAAGATTAGTCATTTTTAGCTAAGCATCCCATGACAAACCTGTGGGACTGGTAAAATTAATGAAAGGGATCTAAACTTATAGTATTGCATACAGTGTCTTTCGAAAGTTTTCGAAAAAACATCAGCTAATAGAAGAACATCACTTTTAAGGTTTTAATAAGTCGTGATATTCACCCATCGATTTTAATTTGAAAAGTATTCCACACATCGTGAGCATGTTCATTAATTGTTCATCTGTGATATTCTCATTATTAAGGATACTGTAAAAAGTCTTCTTTTGCTGGTAAGTTCTTTTTTATTAAATTTTTCAAAGCTATCCATGACAAAATCGTTAAGGAGAGGATCACTCCTTTTTTTATCATCAATTGTAAGTCTTTTGTCTTGGAATTCTTTTGAATGTATATTTCGAGGCCTCTTGCTGGAAGGTTTGTTTGATAGATTACTAAGTGCTTGACTCATGAATTGGAAACTATCAAGGAATGTAAGATTATTACCCAACATGAAAGCCATATACTTCTCCATATTATTTGGTATTGCATTTATATTCATTTGTCGTTCTTCTCCTTTTTTATTTTTATATGTATGATTTTTTACTATTTGACCAATCTGTTGCATTATAAAATGGCTGTCATAACCTCTCAGATTGTGGAATATAACAGGAATTTTAATATCTTCTGGTTTGATTTTGAGTTTTAGATTGCATTCTTGATGAGCTGATCCTCTGTATTTTCCAGTAATATGACAATGGTCTCTGACACGTATGTCTTTATCCGTGTATTTTTATCACAAATATGACATTTATCAGTTTGTTTGAAGCACAGTTCATCTTCATTAGTCATTTTTTATGGCTTGTTGAAGTTATTTCTCATAACCTTCTTACAGTAGTTCACTTCATATAGCATTTTTCCATGAATTTATAAACAGCATTCTCACCTCTAAATACCTGTGTTGGTTTTGTATATTTATCATCATAACAACAAACAACTTTATAACCGTAACCACAGTCTTCATGAGTCTGATAAGCTTCAGTGTATGATTTATCATTATTTTGTCTACAACCTTGTACTTTTTTTGTGATAGCTTCGAAATCAGCATAAATAACAAATGGTACAGCTAACTGTTTGTGGTGATTTTGAATACAATCGTTTGACCTTTTTCAGGCATTTTAATAGCTTGTTTACCATTGATGACTATACAATCGGTTTGTGTGTTTGTTTAGAATTTTTCTGAACTGAAACACTGGAGACAATACATGCAGAAAATGTTTTTTCTCTTTATGATTCGTTTGATTGTACATGAATTTATTGAAGTCTTTAATCAAAATATAATGCTTATTTTCACCCTCTGTTATCAATAGTAGGTTCATTTGATTTTTCAAACTTTTCATTTGATATATAGATAGGATATGGTTGTTTATCTTCATACCCAAATACATTAATGTTAATCTCATTTTGCTTTTCTATTTTATTATATTGTTTTTGTGATACTGGAAATTCAATTTTTGAATAATCCAAGTTTGTAATATATAGTTTGTCAGATTTTTTAATTCTTGAGGATCTTTATCTTGTGGGTTTAGATGCCTTATGTGGCACCATCTGAAGCATTCATTATCTTTATTCTTGATATTAATTAATCCTTTAGCTGAGTTTCTAAGTTCTGATGGTAATTGTAAGTAGCTTGATCCTTTTAGTGGTTTGTATTTCACCAAATTAATATAGTGTTTATCAACTGATTCAATGGTCCATCCTGAACCCTCTGATATCCACTGTGCTATGCTATTGATTATATGTTGTTTGGATAATTGCAATCCTTCATTTATATCATCATTTATAATTGTAAAGGCTTTACTGTTGAAATAAGCTGTTTTGATTTTTGTTTCGTCTTCATCTAATTGTTTTTCAAATGTTACCTTTAGTGTTTCAAACGAATTTAAAGCCTTTTAATTCATTCAATAATGTTTTAAGTTTGTATTCAATGCCTTTCCTCGTATCGGTTAGTTGTATTAGAGGGTCTTTATTATTTTTTATTGTAATTTCGAATGATTTGGTAGAACCCTTCAGAGCTTTATCTAATTGTGTTATCCTTTATTCTTGGAGTAGGAACAGGTCTTTTGGTTTTTGGTGCAGGTATTGGTTTCACTAATGTCTTTTTTGTTCTTAGAGCTGGTATAGCTTATCTCTGAATTCAATTGGTGGTTGTATTATATTTTCTTCATAAGATTGTACCCTCTGTTTAACAGATTTTCTTGGTGTTTCATCATCTACTATTATGATTTCGGGAATTAACTTACCATTCTGTTTTAATAACAGTTTGATCAATTCTGATTTCTTGAGTTTTTTAAGTTGAGATTTTTCCATTCTATATATATATATTAGATAATAGTAATATCTCTTAAGCCAATAATAAATAAAACTGTTTTAAAGAGATATTATGCAAACTATATTATAATGAAACAAATAATAATTGATAATTGTGTTTATAATATTCATCCAATATTCGATATGTATGCTGCGTCTAAAGATGCTCAATTAATTCATATTGTGAAACAAGTACCAATAAAAGGAAATAAAAACCATAACGGTTATATACAGTGTATGGTAAGAAAACATGCACAAAAAAGTCAAAAAACATATTTTGTACATAGGTTTGTATGGGAGTGTTTCAATGGATTAATACCAGAGGACAAGGTAATTGATCATATTAATAATAATAAGGAGGACAATTGCTTATGTAATTTACAAATAATGACACAACAACAGAATAATAAGAAGTCAGCAAAAGATCGTGATTATAAATTTGTTGCTAATAATCATCAAAATAAAAAGTGTGTGAAAGCCCTTAACCAAAATACAAAAGAAGTTTCATATTACAATAGTTTGTATGCTGTACAACAACATCTTGATATTAATGCTGGTATTGTAAAGATGGCAGCTGAGGGCATTAATAAATGTAAAAGTGGTATTTCGAAAAAAGATGGTTGCAAATACGTATTTGAATATGTTAAAAAGGAAGATATGCCAGAAGATTATAAAAAAAATCATCAAAATTAGGCCAAAATAGACAGATTTTATTATCAGATGAAGAAAAAAGGAAACATCAGGAATGAAGCAATGAAAAAATGGCAAACAAAAAGAGTACACATGTCTGAAATGTAATAAAATGATGAAAAATAATAGCAAATTTATACATAATAAAAAGTGTAAATGAATATGAAAAATAATAGCCAGAAACAATTATATTTTTGGCTACCAACAAAGCAGCAAACAAACAGTATATACTGTAGCAATTACTACAATATATTAGAATAATTTACGTTTAAATATTTTCATAAATCCTTTAAATCCTTGATTGATATCCAACTGCAACCTTTCCATTTTTCTAAAGCCAAGTGCCCTGAATCATCTGAATATCCTTCCATTTTTCTAAATCCGAGTTTCTAATCGTTTTTGGTGTGCCATATATACGTTTTCCCTATTCCCTACATCAATCAATAAAACACAACTTTCCACTGGTAAATGGGGTACTGGTTGCTGCACCGGATTAGCTGCGTAGCCCAGCCTTTAGTGAGGAACAGCCCCCGTTTATTGATAACTTCAGATAAGTGCATACACAACTGTACAAATACATTAGAAACTAGTATGCCTGCTGCCCGCCAGGAAAAACCTCCTTTTCTTTAGGAGGAAACCTGATCCCTTCCGAATGCAGAGCCAGGCACATAAGAACCTCGAGGGAGAGAGGTTATGAGCTACACTAATGCATTATTTAGACAGGCTATCTGAAATGATATGTATACATCTAATACTTAATAAAATAAAATTAGCACACGTTGGTAGCAGCGCCAGTCTAGAATGACTCCCCCAGTAAAATCCCGCCAACACACGATCTCAATTCTGATGTTGCCATGACAACTGTCGAATCTTCGGCGAACCGTGAAAACGTACATTTGCTGCTATTCTGCGAACCGCAGCAAATAGCAAGTTTTCCCTATTCCCTACATCAATCAATAAAACACAACTTTCCACTGGTAAATGGGGTACTGGTTGCTGCACCGGATTAGACTCTAAAGAACGGGAAAGCACGTATACACTATGATTGGCAAAATTAATAAGTCAAATTCCTAGCGATTTAGAAACGAGTAGACGATGGTCAATAGAATCTTCCACATAGCCATCCTTGGCTGTCTCGGACCGCCATCTACCGTGACGCTTCCAGCACCGGTCAGAGACCTGTGCATTAGCAGCAGTGGTAGCACCGCCTGCCCGAAATGAATGCAAACTAATATTGGCAGAATCTGGTACAAACTCTTTCAAAAGGTTTAAAATTGATTCTCTGGCTCTAGTATAGCTCAATGGCTTGACTTTCTGAATAGGTTTAAGTCCAGACTTAACTTTAACTAATGGTTTAAACAAATAATCTGAAGTTGCTTTAGAAGTATCAATATTTGCCAGCAACATATACTTTTTCTAGGTTCCTGACTGGACAAGTCACTTTACCAGATCGTGAGATTACTACTTCATCGCCTTTTCTATATTGATCTGTCTTGCTGTTATTAACTTGTATAGTTAAGTGAGTAGCGCAAATAGCAATATCTTTAATAGTGAGGCATGCGAGCTCACTGAACCTGAAAAACCCGGCGAATAGCAACAATGCCATTGAGATATCTCTACGTATTTGTAATTCATTATTGTCTGCATATTTCTCACAACATCTTGTTAGGGCATCCTTAGAAATAGGAGTTTTCTTTGTTACCGGTTTAGCATTTGCCTTTTGGCCCCTTCAATAACGGTTTTAACAAAAGGGTTGACCATTGGATTGGCAACTCCAGCGATATCATGTACCCATTTCAATGCAGAATGACTTGTTTCTATAACAGAGGCTGACGTGCCAATAGAAGATAAATGACTAAAGAACAAGGCAATATCAACAGCAGTAGCTGGAAAAGGAATTAACTTGTTATCCTTAGAAAATTCAATCCAACGCTTAACGGAATAACTATAATTAACAAACAGTTCCGCTGGCTTTCGCTGCCAGCGTAGTTCGTTTCAGCACTTCAGCTAAATGTAAAAGGTGAGGGTTTCCACTGAACTTGGCCCGTTCCTGGACGTCTGCCCAAATGCCACGATTGAAGAGGTTCAAACCTGCAAGAAAGGATACAAAATCTATGTGTAAAACATCCACATTGGACAGTAAGGTCTTTAGCAAAAATGATGTCCCAACCCTAGGGAAGTGGTAATCCCTGTGGGTGATTACACAGACTCTTAGTTTGTATAAATCAAAAAATGCAACTCACGTCTGCCACCTGTGGGGAATGTCGATCGAGTAAGCTACCTGTGGGCTACATACCGTGAGCCACCTGTGGGCCACATACAATAAGCCACTTCTGACCTGCATGCCCTAAGCCACCTGTGGGCTACACACCACAAGTCACCTGTGGACTTGATTCCAGTATAAACTGAGCTGCCTGTGAGCTGGTTAAGACTTTATGGCATTTGTCACATAGACCTTTGATCGACAGACAAAAACCCCTATTGCTTCTCCTCTCTTGAACATTCTGCCAATTGACATGCACTGCTATGAGCTTGAAAAAACTAAGTGGTTCACCATAAAAAAATGGAGTTGTGTGTTCTGCCTTTAACAGTTGCCGCATAAATGAATTCTGGTATACCCACCCAGTCTGTTACACATTTGGCCAAATGATTGCCATCGGGGCATAAACAGGGCCAAAACGTTGCTCCTCTCCACAATGGAATTACTAGTGCCCCTCTTGCTTTGCAAATCTCAAAATGCTTCCATGTCCTAACAATTTGATTTGGTGGGGGAACCACCCAGTTATTCTCTCCTTGCCAGTTTATGGAGAAGGCATCAACGCCCTCACAACCCGGGTTCCAAAAAACGAGAATTGAATCGGCTACACTTGGTGTTGTACCAGGTGGCAAATCGATCGATGGTGAAAAGGGACCCCAGAAAGGTGAAACCCATTGAAAAAATATGAGGATGAATTCCCCAATCGTCCACATCTGTCAATTTACTAAGATAGTCAGCAAGTTGATTCTCTTCCCGTGGGACCCAAATTGGTGTAATTACAATGTGATACTTTGCACAGAGATGGACAATATCCTCAACAACTGCCTGCAAGTCGGCTTTCATGCTTCCCCTATAAATTATTCGTGTAATGTTCTGATTATCTGTATGCCACTGTACCACATGTCCTTGCAAGGTACTACTGATAGACAGTAACATGTTGTGTACTGCTTTGAGCTCTCGCCAAGTGGAGCTCGTGGCTTTTTCATCACTTGTCCATTGTCCATGGCAAATTAACTTCCCTTGTCTGAGACCACATAACCCCCATAACCCTGTTCTGAGGCATCTGAATATACTACTGAGTCAAAACTTTGAGGTTTGTTAAACAATTTCCTGCCATTTCAGCGCAGTAACATTTGTGTCCCAAAAATTTAGTTCTTATATCACTTTTGGGGAACAAGGAATAATTGATTCCCAGGATGCTCTGCTTTCTATTGCATAATACATGTGTCTGCTATGTAGATAGACACTTGGTCCGATGGCGTTTGACATGGAAACTATACTGCCTGCAACTTGGGCTAGGCCTTTAGCTGTAAAACCCTCTCTGGGTTGGTCAAAATAACTGAAAGAGATTCTTTGAGTTTAGCCACCCTGGATTCAGTGACGTACAATCGGTTCTCTGACATGTTGAAATACATGACCAAGCCAGGTCTGAACTAGCTCTGGGCTGCCAGTTGCACTTACTGACGCTCAAAACAAACCCTAGTTTGCCAAGGACCTGTCTCAACTACATTGGCGTCTGTCAATGCAGACTCCAATGAGGAGTTGCCTCCTAAGCCATCATCCAGAAACATGCATTACTTTTATGCCTGAACTTCTCCAATGACTTACTGCAGGTTTGAGAAGTTTGGTAAATATGTATGGGGCTGTGGACAAGCCAAATGGTAGTACATTGAACATAAGATATGTTAGTTTACCATGATAACACCATTGAAAACCCAAATAAGTTCGATGGGGCTCGAAAATCTCAACGTGGTGGTAGGCACTTTTGATATCAAAGGTATACAGGTAGTAATTCTCGCCCAATAGTTGCTGAGCTGTGGTTATGTCTTCGCACTTTAAACTTGTATTTGTAAAGGTGGGGATTTACATGACGTAAATCCAATACCAACCGTTTTTTCCCATTGTCCCGCACGGATACCGACAAAGGATTGACCACCCATGGCTGACTGTCAACAATACTGACACACTGACTGACCAAGAGGTCATATATTGCTTTGGAAACAAAATCCTCGTTATCGAAAGCGGACTTATTGTTCCGCAGGGCGACTGACTGGGGAATTGTAAGCAGCGGTAGTTTGTAGCCCTCTTTTACTATACTTAATACAGAGTAAGTGGGCGATAACTCTTCCCAAGCGTGCAAATGCGTTTTAAGTCGGCCTCGAAACTTGATCTGTAGGAGCAGATTCACTTTCAATAAAGTCCCCTTTATCAAGAGACGAATTGTCTACTTCTTCCCCCCGTTCGCCCTCCTGAAAACCAACAACACTACAAGTGTCATTACTTTGTGATAAAAGTTCTGCATTGGTCAAATTCATATTAAGGTTACTTAACTTCTTTCCTCCATGTGTTTGACCAACAGCCAGTAGGGGGCACTCGTTCCTCCAATGACCTACTTTCCCACAACTGAAGCACGATCCGCTTCTTCGGACGTGGACCACTGAAGACAGGCCCTCTCATAGTACCAGCTACAACAGATGAACGAGGGATTATGTTTCCAGGAGAAGCAAACTGGTTTGAGGATGAGCTGTAAGTGCTAACTGGTCTTGGGAGCCTACTAAACGGAGCGCGGCTCTTTGTCGCTTTGGTAGCACGTGTTTGGGTTATCTTCCTCTGTGCTTCTTTCTCAGCTTTTCTCATCTTTTTGGCGTCGTCATCGTTATCTGCTAGCTCGTTGTCTAAATACTCTCCCACTGTTTTCCACCCGTATTCTGAACGGTCGCCCATTAAAATGAGCTTCTGGCGTCCGTCTATTAACTCAATACCTTCGTCTAGCTTGGCAATGCAGGCATCTTGTTTGTGAGCTAAGATGGCTTCCTTGGCATCTGTGACGGCGACTTTGACCTTCTCATTGTGTTTATATTGTTGCTCGTGGCCCTTTTTCTTGAATGACCGCGCTTCACTGAACCGCATTCCGTTTTAGTTCGGTCATTTGGGACTCGCTGGGCTTTGGTGGAGACGTACTTCCAACTGCCGTTTCATGCCTTCTATCTTGGTGTCGAAGATAGTCGACAACTTGTCAAGCATTGTAGCTTGTTGACGCTCGATTCAGCTTGAACCGTCGGGTCCATGGTGTTTTATGCTAGCAGTGTTGATAAGCTCGTTTTCTTCCACGTCTTTGCTCGCAGGGAATTGATCTAGCACTGATTTTGACAATTTGCTGGGCTGAGAAGATCTCAAAACTACGCAGAAATAAAATTAGCACACGTTGGTAGCAGCGCCAGTCTAGAATGACTCCCCCAGTAAAAATCCCGCCAAACACACGATCTCAATTCTGATGTTGCCATGACAACTGTCGAATCTTCGGCGAACCGTGAAAACGTACATTTGCTGCTATTCTGCGAACCGCAGCAAATAGCACTTTATAACTACAAGTTCGCAGTACTGCTTATTAGTTTAGCCTTTGGGTATCTTTTTTTATGAAAATACAACAAAGAAAGGCTGACTGTACGGTTGGGATAAATGTTATATTAAATATATTTTCCAATATTTTCGTCAGGCATGGCAACATTTAGTCTGCGGGAACAGGGTCGCAAAATCAGCGTTTTGTGGTCTGGTACAGGGTAACGGTTTTTTATAGCCCAGCGGCACACAACCACCCATTTTTTTGGGGGAGTACTGCCAAAAAAATTGGTGTGGTGGTGTGCCGCTGGGCTATAAAAACCGTTACCATGTAGTACCCCCCGGGGGGGAGGGGGGAGTGAACTCATTTCCATATGAAACGTTGTGCACCAGAAGAACCACAGGTAGCCCAGCAAGCTCTATGAGTGTTATAAACTATATTAAAATGACCTGACCGTTTGTTTAGCTGAGCGGTACGTAGCCAGCGGTAATTTGAGCGTCATGGTAAGTCGGTAACCGTTGCGTAACAGTGACTTGCGTAACTCGTGTGTCGATCGTCAATAAGGTTTGCTCAGTGTCGATCATATAAGTTTTCCTCTTATAATGTCACGCACAATTGAAAGACACAGTTTATGTGGGAGAAGGTCGGGGAGTAAGTGTTGTCCCTGGACACGAGAGCTGCCTGCCGCACGCGAGGCCAGTACTCGATCGGAGCTACGTGTCAGCAAGTGGCATATCAGACCATGAGATGGGTGTCATGGGGCACAGAGGCAGAGTGGCGTGAACACTATGCCAAGCTCCTGGAGGGATGATAGCGAGGGGAAGTGGATGTGCGACCACCGTTTCTCACCCAAGCTAAGCAACCCAGGCATCGCTTCAGTGTGGGACTGAAGGGTTGTCGCCAGCAACACTTATCCCCAAACCGTTATTAATACTAAAACAGCATAATAAAATAACATTTTTTTGTTTTAACATAATGTTCGGAGCGGATACACCATAGCAGCCTACATAGCAATCCGATGTCAGAGAGTGGCAACTCTAATGATAGATAAGAATTAACAGCGGTGGGTGGGTGGGGAAATAATCGCTTGAGTCAACAGCAAAACCTGAGCTGTATGCGAAGATAGGCTGCGATCGATGTACTAGTTGAGCGTAAACAAAGTTAGCCTACATGGGGCTGATTGGCTGACAATCTGTGAGCACGTGCGGGCTAATCATTTAATTGGCCGATAAGAATAGAGGGCGGATAAGGGTACGTGTTTACGACGCAAAGTACAATAAATCGATTAACGGAAAAACACTTACAACAGCGGGGAGCGAAAGGTTCAAATGAGCTAAAACATTAACTCCAGTTTATGCTCTGGCAAAAACAGCCATAAAATAAAATAAACTTTTTTAGTCTCCCCTCATTCACTGACCTTGCCAAACTTGCCGTTACCATAAGGGCACTAAAAATTAACACCCTATAACCTGCATAGCTGTCTTCGGGCGGTTTCCATAGTCCGGTTCGGCTAGTGGTGCGGTTCCTCCCTTATTTCAGTATCACAGCTCGATCGCCTACCCATTTGTGTCTAAAATCTAACTGCTAATTATTTCTACAAAGCTATTATTTTCACATATTCTAGATATACAAAAACATTAATTTCTATGCAAAGTTTGGTATCGATTCAGACATGCTTCGATTTGGAAATGAAGTATTTTGAAATTTGTGATGTCCCGGATAAACGTGTTTCTGAAATTGCCACAAAAACGGATATTTGTATGTCATTTATACATTTTCAGACGTGATAATAATTTAGAAGTGATATCAAAAGAGCTTTGAAGTGAAAGCTGATAATAATTGCTGGTAGAATCTACTCTACTTCTTGTGCAATTTTATGGGCGCCATATTTGTGTCAATCTGAAGGACACCAATGTGGCGGCTTGCATACCAAGTACTGTAATTTTCTGAAAATTATTTTCGTAATACCTTGGTTACGAAAAAAACGCTACAAAGCTATAATGTGGACACAACGTTTCTTTCTTCCTGCTCTATAACCTGTTAATTTTCTGATGTTGTTCATGCCAAGTAACTAGGTTTTGTAACATTGATGAATACGGTCACACGCCACACAAAAATGGGTGGTAGTATAAAATGGTTGCCAGAAATGGAAAGAGCATGGTGAAATAGTAAGGTTGGAAATTTTGAGACCACTGATGCGTAAGCGTGATATTTTATAGTGGTTTGAAATTTTGACAAATTTAAAGGATTTGTATGATGGATGCATATGGCAAGGCTTGCCATCCAGCCATACAAATCCTTTAAATATTTTTCGAACTTAAATAATGGAAATAACAATCAATAATTGTTTTTATTTCTTGTCAGGAGTAGGTCATTTGTATTCTGCAAATTAAACCACACAATCGTATAATTGAATGACAGAGTACATACATATATAGTTTGTGGCAGCTCAATAACGCTGATGTGGATCTACCTATCTAATAAATCTATTAACAACAATCTTCTCACTCGCGTTTTTATAGAATCCTTTATTTAAATATCAACCTCCGTGCGTTTACCTTAGGTACGGGTCGCACTACAGCCAATTTTGACACAATTTTGTTTATTCAAGTGTCAAATCTGTCAACACGTAACGTAAAAATCGTAAAATACAGTGCGACCCCCAGTTTCAATTTTTTGCCAATTTTTTTGCGAATTGCCAAATTTTCGTCAATCTTCAAAGAAGCCGAAGTGTTGCCCTGGAGGCGACCAAATTTTTGAAAATCACACAATTTTGTTATTTTAGACCGTTTTAGCCATTAAACTGTCATTCACGCAAGATGCTATGTTTTGATAATTAAAGATTTGCTAGTTTACAGTAGCGCGTGCAATTACGGGACAAAATAATTTTTACCTGGTTCATCTGACTCCTTTTAAATAATTATTTCGACGAAAACGACAAAGAACATGAACATCGATATTACGCCGCCGAATTTGTCTATGACTCACACTGGTTTTGTCTGAATCGAAACCAAATTTACCGGCGGCCCAATTTGGAGAACAATTTCGTCAACTCAAGTATCCAAAAACAATCTCCTTCGATTGCAAATTGAAGCCAAGCAGCAAGCAAGAAAACGACCGAAAACCAAGAAAGACCGAAGTACGAAAACCTTGCGTCCCAAAGCCTGTGTGAAGTTTTTACATTTACATCTCAATCAGGAGAGTTTTAGCGAAAACCACATCTTGGTTTGAGTGCGACCACCCACCAAAATTTGGCAACTAAAGGTATCTTTTTTTTGACGAGATTGTTTGCAAATTTTTCCTCGCCAAAAAAATGACAAGAAATTTTTTATGTTGTAAACCAAAAATGGCTGTTAGTGCGACCCGTACCATGAAATTTTTCGCGACTAACGATTTTAATTTTCGCGAATTTCGCACAATATTTAAAAAATCGTAGAAATTATAATGTGGTCGATGTATAAATAAATGTCACGCCGCAAATCTTCCTAGGCGCGAAAAATTAAGTGCCGTTATACTACTCTAGCCATAAATTTAAATAACACCATAATATTACAAAACATATTTAATCATCGACCAGGGTGGATATGCTTTCCTGTCATCACGTATCACTATCGCCGGACTTTTGTCAAACTTTTAAAGATCGTATTTCATGATTTTGAAATTGCACTCAAACTCATTAATTATTCTTAGAATCGTTATTAGCCAATTCAGAGTTCCGCATATTCTTGTCAGGTGGATGAAGTTTAAGAAACCAGTTGAAAAGCACACATGTGTTAACATCATGTTGAATAATACTTGAACGACCACTTGGAGAATGTATGCGTTTACACGAAAAGAGAAATTATGTTCTTCCCAGCCTGAAAATAGCAAGCTTGACTCGACTACAAAAATAACTGCACAACTGCTCATCACGGGTACAAAGGTTGTATAATATATATATATAATAAAAGCACATAACAATGTAAAACACTAAAAAACTTGTGGCCCTCCAATAAAATATTAAAAATTACATTAAGTAAGCTAAAAATATAAAATAGATCTATAAATGTAAAATACAGGATAATAGATATAAAAGCTAAAAATGCTGTTTACAATGTAAAAACCTACCAATAAAAAAAATTACTGCATCAAAATGATCAAATGGAAGTAAGAATCTCGGATAAAATGGGAATACAGTTGAACCTCTCTACAACGGCCACCTTTGGCCGTTGTAGGGAGGTTTCAATAATAGTAAAGTGTATGTATCGGTGTACGATTGGGACGAAAAATCCTGGCCGTTGTAGAGAGGTGGCCATTATAGAGAGGTGGCCGTTGGTGGAGGTTCAACTGTATTAAATTAAAACCTAAAAACGAGTGAGCTAACAGTCTTTTGTTCCTTTAAAATAGAGTCCTTGACATGGCTTTTAAAACTTTCACAGAGGAGGTCATCGTAAAACGTGCTGGTAATTGGTTCCATAATAATTGTACTGTTCTAACTGCAAATGACCGTCCACTTTCAGTCTTTCTTTTAAAAACCGGATATCTAAAATGTAAATTTTGTATATCTCAAATATCTTGAATGACTGGCTGTTTAAAGAAAGTGACTTTTCTAAATATGGTGGTACATGTCTATGGATGCGCTTGAACATTTAGCCAATTTGGCCTCTTCATAAACTGGGATCCAGGGGTCGGATTCACGAAAGCGGTCATAACTGCCTCTTAAGATATATTCTTAGGAGAAAACTAGTATTCCTGAAGACTTCCTACTTTGAGACATGTCTTAATTTTTCTTTTAAAGTTAGGAGGCCAAAGTAGACCTCCTAACTTGCCAAGACATGTCTAAACCCATGTAGAGTGATGGCACCACGGCCATTTTGTTGTACATCGATCATTCAGTGCATGTTTGGCGACCACTTCCAATCCTTTACATCTAGAAAATGAAATTGTTTTGAAGCAGTATCGCTTTGCTCTGTAAGAAATATTAAGTGATTCTAACTTCTTAATCAAAATTTAGCCAAATATTTTCGCATCATCTTCTGGGTGTTCCTGCGGAACTATACATTTGTATCCACCTAAGAGTTTATGCTTTCGAGAGTTTTCCAAAACTTTGGTCCCCTGATTGGTTTGAGCCAACCAACCATTTTACTCTATATAAGCAATATAACAAATGCACAGGGAGATTCGTTTCTTGCCTTCCCTATTGAAAACAAGAAATAAACTTGAGAGTTTTAGGACCTATTTACATGGAGATAAGTTGTCCCTGGTAGGAGGGTTTACCCTCCCCCCGAGCCATCTTTACAAGCATTTTATATGAAAAAAGTTGTCCCTGTTGACCGAGCCAAAACTTGGCCCTCTCGGGTTCGCGCATGCCCTATATGTCCCGACTTGTCCCTGGTAGGTGAAACAACAATAGGCAAAGTGTTTTATATGGGAAAATGTTGGCCCGCCCCCCAGGGTCACCCTACCTTCCAAGCGAGTAACCCTCCACCCAGGGCTACCCTGTCCCCCGAGCCAACTTTTCGATTTCTCATGTAAACGGTTCGCTGCTATTTATAAAGAAATGTATGAAAAGTTATCCCGCCTGCGGTTGCTCGGTATGGAGGATGACCCTCCTACCAGGGTCAACTTTTCTCCATATAAACAGGCCCTTAATTTAAATAAAGAAAATATTTCCCCAGAGGAGAAATAGACTGCCCACACGTCTTCATATGAATGGACCCTGGCGAATATATTAATTCTTCGAATTATCATACCTTATTATTTATGAGCACGTTATATAAAACAAACTCTGATTGGCTTACTATTGCTAATCGATAATTGCTGGGTATCAGTAAACTTAGGAGACTCCTAAGTTTACGCGTGTCTTATGATGAGCACAAGATATCGTTCGTGAATAGCACATTATGGGTTTAAATCATTGCTTCGTAATACATCAATCGTTGTTTAAAAGGGAGGAATGATTTCATCTTGTTAAGGATCCCGATCCTCTGTAAAAGATAACACCTCAACGCCCTCTCATTGCTTATACCGCAAACTTTTACGATGTAATTTTTACTACGCGACACTAAACAAACATGGAATGGTTTACCCGTAGGAAATTACCATTATTTTCGCTATACATTGCTGTGGTCAGATCTCTGATACTCTACTTAGTACTATAGGTTCTACTCTTTGGTAAAACACTCGCTGCAATCCACATCCTTGGTCGGCAGTCCCTGGTTTCCAGCCAGTCGGAATATTTCATCTAATATATCAAACACGAGAGACAGTGTTTCATCGGGATATCCAAACACCGAGGAGAGAAGTGAAAATACGACGCGCAACGGAGTATTTTTGACGAAATTCGAGGTGTTTTGGATAGCGGATGGAACACTGTCTCGAGTGTTTGATATATCTTCTCAATCGAAACAGAAACTAAGGAGTAAATGGAGAAATTAAAATCGTAAAATATATGCTACATGTAATTATATATCTACTATCCAAACCTCCGTCACGGTTATGATTTTCTTTGTTTTAACCTGATTATTATCATGAGTTTGAGAACTTAGATGCACTGTTTATGATATTTATCAGCAGTTTTCATGTTTGATTAAATAAATTTTCTTTAAGATTGCCTAAAAGTTCACAGATACTGAAGGTATTATGCTCCGCCTCGTTCTCGTTCTTACAAATCCCTTCCCTGATGTGCGTTGCTTTGTGTCTCCATAAATTTCCTGTGTTCCTAAAGACTTACCACATTGGTTGCATTCGAGAGGATTCTGTCCTATATGTATTCTTTTATGTCGCTTTAGGCTCCCTGCATCATTGAAACGCTTCCCACACTGGTCGCACTCAAAAGGCTTCTTTCCTGTGTGTATTCTTTCATGTTGCTTTATGTTACTTGCATCACTAAAACACTTCCCGCAGTGTTTGCATTTGAAAGGCTTCTCTCCTGTGTGTATTCTTTCGTGTCGCTTTAGGTGCCCTGGAATAGCAAACAGCTTCCCACACTGGTTGCACTCAAAAGGCTTCTCTCCTGTATGTGTTCGTATATGTTGCTTTAGATGAAGTAACCCGACAAAAACACTTCCCACAATGGTTGCACTCAAAAGACTTCGTAACGTCTCTTTTGTGTATTCTTTTATGTTTCTTTAGAGTCTCTGTATCAAGAAAACACTTTCCACACTGGTTGCATTCGAAAGGCTTCTCTCCTGTGTGTCTTCTTTTTATATGTTGCTTTAGGTTCCCTGCATCATTAAAACGTTTCCCACACTGGATGCACTCAAAAGGCTTCACTCCGGTGTGTATTCTTTCGTGTCGCTTTAGGTTACTTGCATTAGTAAAAAGCTTCTCACACTGGTTGCATTTGAAAGGCTTCTCTCCTGTGTGTGTTCGTGTATGTTGCTTTAGATGAAGTTCCCGACTAAAACACCTGTCACACTGGTTGCATTCGAAAGGCTTCTGATCTCTCCTGTGTGTGTTTGTTTATGTTGCTGTAGATCAAATGCCCGACTAAAACACTTGTCACACTGTTTGCATTTGAAAGGCGTCTCTCCTGTGTGTATTCGTTTATGTTGCTTTAGGTTCCCTGCATCATTAAAACGTTTCCCACACTGGATGCACTCAAAAGGCTTCTCTCCTGTGTGTATTCTTTCGTGTCGCTTTAGATGCCCTGCATTAGTAAAAAGCTTCCCACACTGGTTGCACTCAAAAGGCTTCTCTCCTGTATGTGTTCGTATATGTTGCTTTAGATGAAGTGCCCGACTAAAACACTTCCCACACTGGTTGCACTCAAAAGACTTCTTAATGTCTCCTTTGTGTATTCTTTTATGTTTCTTTAGAGTCTCTGTATCAAGAAAACACTTTCCACACTGATTGCATTCGAAAGGCTTCTCTCCTGTGTGTATTCGTGTATGTTGCTTTAGGTTCCCTGCATCACTAAAACGCTTCCCACACTGGTTGCACTCAAAAGGCTTCTCTCCTGTGTGTATTCTTTCGTGTCGCTTTAGGTTCCCTGCATTAGTAAAAAGCTTCCCACACTGGTTGCATTCAAAAGGCTTCTCTCCTGTATGTGTTTCGTGTATGTTTGCTTTTAGATGAAATTCCCGACTAAAACAGTTGCCACACTGGTTGCATTCGAAAGGCTTCTGAATCTCTCCTGTGTGTGTTTTGTTTATGTTGCTGTAGATTAAATGCCCGACAAAAACACTTGTCACACTGGTTGCATTTGAAAGGCTCCTCTCCTGTGTGAGTTCGTTTATGTTGCTTTAGGTTCTCTGCATGATTAAAATGCTTCCCACACTGGTTGCACTCAAAGGCTTCTCTCCATCCATATTGCTAGCTTTGAGCACTATCAGGTATCATGTAACAATATCCTCTGACCTTGAAAATACGAACAAAAACTCAGATTTGAAAAGCAACTAAAAATATGTGATTAAAATAATTAAGAACTTAAATTTGCTATGCATCTCGTAATTTCTTCCTTCGCACCATGATTAGGTGCAGTAATTTTACAGTATTATTGTTTGAGACCCACAATGCAATAATAACATGCCGGGCTTTTTATATACTTATTTTAACAGTAAATGTATCGTATTGCAAGAAGTGAAGAGTTAACTGATACTTTTTTGAGCATCCAATTAAACATCAGAAACAAATGCTGTATTTATGTATCAGTTAACCTGGCGATCAGGCCCTCCTCTAACCATGGGGAGTCGCTCTCGTTCTCTCCGCGAAAAGAAAGAAAAGGAAAATAACACCTGATCGTATATATCAGTCAATTCCAAGCGCAATCATGTACTGGGCATACTTCGGGTATTTCACGCGAAGTTCAGCTTAACATAGAGGAGAATTTGACACAAACAGAAGCCCGAGAATAAAATGATTACAGTGGAACCCGGTTAAAACGGACACCAAGGGGACACGCGAAAGTGTCCGTATTATCCGGGTGTCCGTATTACAGTGAATATGATGCTACCGTTGCCACTCGACAAAGTTTTTGATTAATTGTTGACATCTTTTTGACATCTTTTTGACAACTTTGATGTGTCCGTTTTGTGGCGCCACATCTGAACTAGCCTGCGAGCAAGCTCTCTGGGGGTTTTGGGGGGTGGGGGGTGGGGAGGCGGGAAAGTGAAAGAGCTCTTTCCCCCGTTCTTTCTCTTTTCCCTCCAAAAACGCCAAGAGAGCTTGCTCGCAGGCTACATCTCTGAACTAGACTAGAAACTAAAACCATTCAAATGTCACGACTCCGCCTCCAACACTCCTTGGATTTTTGATTGGTCAAGTCCAAACGGAACCCATCTGAAAGTCGTCAAAAAGTTGTCAAAAATTAATCAAAAACTTTCTCGAGTGGCAATGGTAGCGTCATCATCACTGTAAGCGGGCTCTCAGAATAAAGGTCACGGATACATGTATTAGGCAAAAGGACGTCAAAGAGGAAGAAGGCTACATGTGTACAAGCAATGACTGCAGTAAAAGGCCAAGTGAAACTTTTGTGTGAAGAAAGACAGTTGTCAAACATGTCACGCTGTATTAGTATATGTAATAGGACTACATGCTGTCCAATTTGAAAATAATTGGATGAAAAAAATTCGGAGGTCTGCAAATTGGACGAGACCGCAGGTCGAGTCCAATTTGGCAGTCCGAGGAATTTTTTTGAATTCAATTATTTTCAAATTGGACAAGCATGTAGTGCTATTAGGTTTTAAGAGAGTATTTCTACTAAAATCAGACATAGTGCGGCAAAGCTGAAAAATAGAATTCGCTACCCTTTTGCATACAGGTAGTCCATAGTAAGAGTACAAACGCTATGTAGTTTTTTTCTTGAAATATTTCTATATTTCCGAGAAAACCCGAATTTTCGATGTCACCTCCAGACTCGATTTCAGCGAGTCCAAACTGGGTTGAAAATCGACCATTTTCACTCGGCGCTCCTGACGAAACTATCCACCCTATTAAAATTTAATACTACCAACGTATTGCATGACTTTTCATTGTCTAGAGAACACAATTTCAGAAGTATAGGATTTTTCTAATTATTGAACGGTACACAAAACCAGAGTATCATCCAATGTTATGATAGTCAGTTGGTCAAAAGAATTGCCATTTTAACCATGTGCCATATCTCAAAATCCCATAAAATTAAGGATTTAAACTGTGGAAAGAAAGATCTTCCAATATATATAAAGTTTAGTTTTGGGCAAATGATTTCGCACTTCTCAAAAATTCTTCAAAATAGTACACAGAAGGAGTGAAATCACGAATGCGTGACCAAACGTAAACTACCGTACGTGTGAATAAAATTACTTCAATTCGAAATACCAGCATCACCTAAGTATTAAACGACGTAAATATGCTCACCTTTGCTCGGTTTGTAATATCCTGATTGTTGCAGAATGTTTCTTTCCTGACATTTTTTCAATGGCGTTTCCTCAAGGTTTGAGTGACGAGTACGCATCCGAATTTGAAGATGAACGCAAAACGGCTCAATAGTATACTATCAAGTTGCTGTGCACATGTATATTTGTGCTACTCAGGTTTTTCAATAGAATTGTTTTAGCCAGCTTCCAGGCAGTATCCACCAAAACGACAGTCATTAAGCCACTTCGAGTATCCGTTAAATAAAAACCGAAAGCGGGTAATTTTGCATATTGGCCGGCACAAGCGTGACGTGACAACTTTTTGTTGCATGTCGAGGATCGGATTACATGTAAGCTATTTTTAAAAACTTTGCGCTTCTGTCGGAAACAAAAAACACGTTTAGCGATCAAAGTATTTTGTTTTCGTACGAACACAAAGGTAAAACTTATGTTTTGTTACCTCCTCGGTAATATTGATAATAAATTTCATTATTTTAAGGAGCCTTTCTAGTTTTACGATCGATCAATATATTTTCCTAATTTTAAATTTTTAATGTCAATTGCAAACCATTTTAATATTATTTTTATTACATGTATTTTTGTAAAGTTTTACACAATTCAGCCATCAAGCTGCAATAGTATCACTAATAAACTATCTATCTATGATGTTCATTTTTTCTGCATGATAATATAAACTCGATTTACAAAATTAAATTAACGAAATGTTTACCAAATAAAGTAACGAGGTTTTTTTCCCACGGAAAATATATATGAATCACCCGATCGACGTGGAGTTTCATTCAGATGATGGGTTGAAACTATTGGCGAAAACATGGACGTTTCTTGTCATAGTTGGCAGCCCTTGTTCACATGATCGACGAGACAAAATAGATTAACAGAAGTTCCTTTACTGTCCTGCGATAAAGATATAGAGAGCCATCTGTTTGGTCTTTTGCTGTTGTAGAAAGCGAGAAGGAACTTATTTTTGCTCGAGCAGTTATTTTCACCGCGCAGGCCAAAGGATTTTCGCGGTAGGGTGAGAGGCGCGACACGTATTTCCTGCCCCCACCCCCACGTACAAAAAATGTGGTCACGCATGCATTCAGTCAATATGCAAATTAAGCATCTTTTCAACAAGCTCAAAACGAGTAACGGCATGGAGAACTTTCAAACCTTCAAACCGGATACTCGAAGCCGGAGGTGGCTTGTGGCTGTGGTTTTAGCGGTACTAGATATCGAAGAACACAAGCAGAACAAATTGAATATACACATATGATATGTAGAGGAAATTCGTTGTGTTGATCCGATGGTGCGTATGTGTCGTATGCCCGGGTCAATTCTTGCGGATTAAGCAAAAGTACCCAAACAACAAACTAAGAGTTTGATTAATTACTGCAGTAAAAAATAAGTAGTTTATTCCTCTATATATTTATATTGTTTGAACTTCTGGTGATACCAAATGTGATAAAAGCTCTTTATGTGATTACCAAATGTGATAAAAGCTCTCTTTTGAAGCCATTCCTTTAGGCAATTAGCTATATTCACTGCAGTTGAAATATTAAATTCTTCCCGAATGATCATAAATGAGCAAACAATACAACCATCATTAAGTCTGATAAATTACCCGTCAATTGTTGTCAATAAAAAGGTTATTTTGAACGGACACGGACCAGTCTATGCAGTGTACTCTTCGGAAATACGATATCGACTTCGAATTTTTCTCACTCTTGGGCGGAAAATCTCCAAGTTAAGGCGTTCAGCAACATAGGTGAGGGATTTTTGAGTTCAATTTTAATTCCGATATGTACTAACCATTTTATCAAGAATCCACCGACTAACCTATCTAACATACATGTATGTAAGCGGACCATCAAATTACAGCTACTATTTGTTGCATGATTCACCATAATGATCAAGGTCAGCATTAAAAATCGGCCCCGCGTGGCCATTTTATACTAAGGATTTTTTTTTAACTTTGTTAACCGAGTGGCTTATCTTATTTTGGTCCGCCTTACATACATGTATGTTAGATAGGTTAGTCGGTGGATTCTTGAATAAAATGGTTAGTACATATCGGAATTAAAATTGAACTCAAAAATCCCTCACCTATGTTGCTGAACGCCTTAACTTGGAGATTTTTTCCGCCAAGAGTGAGAAAAATTCGAAGTCGATATCGTATTTCCGAAGAGTACACTGCATAGACTGGTCCGTGTCCGTTCAAAATAACCTTTTTATTGACAACAATTGACGGGTAATTTATCAGACTTAATGATGGTTGTATTGTTTTGCTCATTTATGATCATTCGGGAAGAATTTAATATTTCAACTGCAGTGAATATAGCTAATTGCCTAAAGGAATGGCTTCAAAAGAGAGCTTTTATCACATTTGGTAATCACATAAAGAGCTTTTATCACATTTGGTAATCACCAGAAGTTCAAACAATATAAAATATATAGAGGAAATAAAACTACTTATTTTTTACTGCAGTAATTAATCAAACTCTTAGTTTTTGTTGTTTGGGTACTTTTGCTTATCCGCAAGAATTGACCCGGGCATACGACACATACGCACCATCGGATCAACACAACGAATTTCCTCTACATATCATATGTGTATATTCAATTTGTTCTGCTTGTGTTCTTCGATATCTAGTACCGCTAAAACCACAGCCACAAGCCACCTCCGGCTTCGAGTATCCGGTTTGAAGGTTTGAAAGTTCTCCATGCCGTTACTCGTTTTGAGCTTGTTGAAAAGATGCTTAATTTGCATATTGACTGAATGCATGCGTGACCACATTTTTTGTACGTGGGGGTGGGGCAGGAATACGTGTCGCGCCTCTCACCCTACCGCGAAATCCTTTGGCTGCGCGGTGAAAATAACTGCTCGAGCAAAAATAAGTTCCTTCTCGCTTTCTACAACAGCAAAAGACCAAACAGATGGCTCTCTATATCTTTATCGCAGGACAGTAAAGGAACTTCTGTTAATCTATTTTTGTCTCGTCGATCATGTGAACAAGGGCTGCCAACTATTGACAAGAAACGTCCATGTTTTCGCCAATAGTTTCAACCCATCATCTGAATGAACTCCACGTCGATCGGGTGATTCATATATATTTTCCGTGGGAAAAAAACCTCGTTACTTTATTTGGTAAACATTTCGTTAATTTAATTTTGTAAATCGAGTTTATATTATCATGCAGAAAAAATGAACATCATAGATAGATAGTTTATTAGTGATTACTATTGCAGCTTGATGGCTGAATTGTGTAAAACTTTACAAAAATACATGTAATAAAAATAATATTAAAATGGTTTGCAATTGACATTAAAAATTTAAAATTAGGAAATATATTGATCGATCGTAAAACTAGAAAGGCTCCTTAAAATAATGAAATTTATTATCAATATTACCGAGGAGGTAACAAAACATAAGTTTTACCTTTGTGTTCGTACGAAAACAAAATACTTTGATCGCTAAACGTGTTTTTTTTTTGTTTCCGACAGAAGCGCAAAGTTTTTAAAAATAGCTTACATGTAATCCGATCCTCGACATGCAACAAAAAGTTGTCACGTCACGCTTGTGCCGGCCAATATGCAAATTACCCGCTTTCGGTTTTTATTTAACGGATACTCGAAGTGGCTTAATGACTGTCCGTTTTGGTGGATACTGCCTGGAAGCTGGCTAAACAATTCTATTGAAAAACCTGAGTAGCACAAATATACATGTGCACAGCAACTTGATAGTATACTATTGAGCCGTTTTGCGTTCATCTTCAAATTCGGATGCGTACTCGTCACTCAAACCTTGAGGAACGCCATTGAAAAAATGTCAGGAAAGAAACATTCTGCAACAATCAGGATATTACAACCGAGCAAAGGTGAGCATATTTACGTCGTTTAATACTTAGGTGATGCTGGTATTTCGAATTGAAGTAATTTTATTCACACGTACGGTAGTTTTACGTTTGGTCACGCATTCGTGATTTCACTCCTTCTGTGTACTATTTTGAAGAATTTTTTGAGAAGTGCGAAATCATTTGCCCAAACTAAACTTTATATATATTGGAAGATCTTTCTTTCCACAGTTTAAATCCTTAATTTTATGGGATTTTGAGATATGGCACATGGTTAAAATGGCAATTCTTTTGACCAACTGACTATCATAACATTGGATGATACTCTGGTTTTGTGTACCGTTCAATAATTAGAAAAATCCTATACTTCTGAAATTGTGTTTCTCTAGACAATGAAAAGTCATGCAATACGTTGGTAGTATTAAATTTTTAATAGGGTGGATAGTTTTCGTCAGGAGCGCCGAGTGAAAATGGTCGATTTTCAACCCAGTTTGGACTCGCTGAATCGAGTCTGGAGGTGACATCGAAAATTCGGGTTTTCTCGGAAATATAGAAATATTTTCAAGAAAAAAACTACATAGCGTTTGTACTCTTACTATGGACTACCTGTATGCAAAAGGGTAGCGAATTCTATTTTTTCAGCTTTGCCGCACTATGTCTGATTTTAGTAGAAATACTCTCTTAAAACCTAATAGCACTACATGCTTGTCCAATTTGAAAATAATTGAATTCAAAAAATTCTCGGACTGCCAAATTGGACTCGACCTGCGGTCTCGTCCAATTTTGCAGACCTCCGAATTTTTTTCATCCAATTATTTTCAAATTGGACAGCATGTAGTCCTATTACATATACTAATACAGCGTGACATGTTTGACAACTGTCTTTCTTCACACAAAAGTTTCACTTGGCCTTTTACTGCAGTCATTGCTTGTACACATGTAGCCTTCTTCCTCTTTGACGTCCTTTGCCTAATACATGTATCCGTGACCTTTATTCTGAGAGCCCGCTTACAGTGATGATGACGCTACCATTGCCACTCGAGAAAGTTTTTGATTAATTTTTGACAACTTTTTGACGACTTTCAGATGGGTTTCCGTTTGACTTGACCAATCAAAATCCAAGGAGTGTTGGAGGCGGAGTCGTGACATTTGAATGGTTTTAGTTTCTAGTCTAGTTCAGAGATGTAGCCTGCGAGCAAGCTCTCTTGGCGTTTTTGGAGGGAAAAGAGAAAGAACGGGGGAAAGAGCTCTTTCACTTTCCCGCCTCCCCCACCCCCCACCCCCCCAAAAACCCCAGAGAGCTTGCTCGCAGGCTAGTTCAGATGTGGCGCCACAAAACGGACACATCAAAGTTGTCAAAAAGATGTCAAAAGATGTCAACAATTAATCAAAAACTTTGTCGAGTGGCAACGGTAGCATCATATTCACTGTAATACGGACACCCGGATAATACGGACACTTTCGCGTGTCCCCTTGGTGTCCCGTTTTTAACCGGGTTCCACTGTAATCATTTTATTCTCGGGCTTCTGTTTGTGTCAAATTCTCCTCTATGTTAAGCTGAACTTCGGTGAAATACCCGAAGTATGCCCAGTACATGATTGCGCTTGGAATTGACTGATATATACGATCAGGTGTTTATTTTCCTTTTTCTTTCTTTTCGCGGAGAGAACGAGAGCGACTCCCCATGGTTAGAGGAGGGCCTGATTCGCAGGTTAACTGATACATAAATACAGCATTTGTTTCTGATGTTTAATTGGATGCTCAAAAAAGTATCAGTTAACTCTTCACTTCTTGCAATACGATACATTTACTGTTAAAATAAGTATATAAAAAAGCCCGGCATGTTATTATTGCATTGTGGGTCTCAAACAATAATACTGTAAAATTACTGCACCTAATCATGGTGCGAAGGAAGAAATTACGAGATGCATAGCAAATTTAAGTTCTTAATTATTTTAATCACATATTTTTAGTTGCTTTTCAAATCTGAGTTTTTGTTCGTATTTTTCAAGGTCAGAGGATATTGTTACATGATACCTGATAGTGCTCAAAGCTAGCAATATGGATGGAGAGAAGCCTTTTGAGTGCAACCAGTGTGGGAAGCATTTTAATCATGCAGAGAACCTAAAGCAACATAAACGAACTCACACAGGAGAGGAGCCTTTCAAATGCAACCAGTGTGACAAGTGTTTTTTGTCGGGCATTTAATCTACAGCAACATAAACAAACACACACAGGAGAGATTCAGAAGCCTTTCGAATGCAACCAGTGTGGCAACTGTTTTAGTCGGGAATTTCATCTAAAGCAACATACACGAACACATACAGGAGAGAAGCCTTTTGAATGCAACCAGTGTGGGAAGCTTTTTTACTAATGCAGGGAACCTAAAGCGACACGAAAGAATACACACAGGAGAGAAGCCTTTTGAGTGCAACCAGTGTGGGAAGCGTTTTAGTGATGCAGGGAACCTAAAGCAACATACACGAATACACACAGGAGAGAAGCCTTTTCGAATGCAATCAGTGTGGAAAGTGTTTTCTTGATACAGAGACTCTAAAGAAACATAAAAGAATACACAAAGGAGACATTAAGAAGTCTTTTGAGTGCAACCAGTGTGGGAAGTGTTTTTTAGTCGGGCACTTCATCTAAAGCAACATATACGAACACATACAGGAGAGAAGCCTTTTGAGTGCAACCAGTGTGGGAAGCTTTTTACTAATGCAGGGCATCTAAAGCGACACGAAAGAATACACACAGGAGAGAAGCCTTTTGAGTGCATCCAGTGTGGGAAACGTTTTAATGATGCAGGGAACCTAAAGCAACATAAACGAATACACACAGGAGAGACGCCTTTCAAATGCAAACAGTGTGACAAGTGTTTTTAGTCGGGCATTTGATCTACAGCAACATAAACAAACACACACAGGAGAGATTCAGAAGCCTTTCGAATGCAACCAGTGTGACAGGTGTTTTTAGTCGGGAACTTCATCTAAAAGCAACATACACGAACACACACAGGAGAGAAGCCTTTCAAATGCAACCAGTGTGAGAAGCTTTTTACTAATGCAAGTAACCTAAAGCGACACGAAAGAATACACACCGGAGTGAAGCCTTTTGAGTGCATCCAGTGTGGGAAAACGTTTTTAATGATGCAGGGAACCTAAAGCAACATATATAAAAAGAAGACACACAGGAGAGAAGCCTTTCGAATGCAACCAGTGTGGAAAGTGTTTTCTTGATACAGAGACTCTAAAGAAACATAAAAGAATACACAAAAGAGACGTTACGAAGTCTTTTGAGTGCAACCATTGTGGGAAGTGTTTTTGTCGGGTACTTCATCTAAAGCAACATATACGAACACATACAGGAGAGAAGCCTTTTGAGTGCAACCAGTGTGGGAAGCTGTTTGCTATTCCAGGGCACCTAAAGCGACACGAAGAATACACACAGGAGAGAAGCCTTTCAAATGCAAACACTGCGGGAAGTGTTTTTAGTGATGCAAGTAACATAAAGCAACATGAAAGAATACACACAGGAAAGAAGCCTTTTGAGTGCGACCAGTGTGGGAAGCGTTTCAATGATGCAGGGAGCCTAAAGCGACATAAAAGAATACATATAGGACAGAATCCTCTCGAATGCAACCAATGTGGTAAGTTCTTTAGGAACACAGGAAATTTATGGAGACACAAAGCAACGCACATCAGGGAAGGGATTTGTAAGAACGAGAACGAGGCGGAGCATAATACCTTCAGTATCTGTGAACTTTTAGGCAATCTTAAAGAAAATTTATTTAATCAACATGAAAACTGCTGATAAATATCATAAACAGTGCATCTAAGTTCTCAAACTCATTGATAATAATCAGGTTAAAACAAAGAAAATCATAACCGTGACGGAGGTTTGGATAGTAGATATATAATTACATGTAGCATATATTTTTACGATTTTATTTCTCCATTTACTCCTTAGTTTCTGTTTCGATTGAGAAGATATATCAAACACTCGAGACAGTGTTCCATCCGCTATCCAAACACCTCGAATTTCGTCAAAAATACTCCGTTGCGCGTCGTATTTTCACTTCTCTCCTCGGTGTTTGGATATCCCGATGAAACACTGTCTCTCGTGTTTGATATATTAGATGAAATATTCCGACTGGCTGGAAACCAGGGACTGCCGACCAAGGATGTGGATTGCAGCGAGTGTTTTACCAAAGAGTAGAACCTATAGTACTAAGTAGAGTATCAGAGATCTGACCACAGCAATGTATAGCGAAAATAATGGTAATTTCCTACGGGTAACCATTCCATGTTTGTTTAGTGTCGCGTAGTAAAAATTACATCGTAAAAGTTTGCGGTATAAGCAATTGAGAGGGCGTTGAGGTGTTATCTTTTACAGAGGATCGGGATCCTTAACAAGATGAAATCATTCCTCCCTTTTAAACAACGATTGATGTATTACGAAGCAATGATTAAACCCATAATGTGCTATTCACGAACGATATCTTGTGCTCATCATAAGACACGCGTAACTTAGGAGTCTCCTAAGTTTACTGATACCCAGCAATTATCGATTAGCAATAGTAAGCCAATCAGAGTTTGTTTTATATAACGTGCTCATAAATAATAAGGTATGATAATTCGAAGAATTAATATATTCGCCAGGGTCCATTCATATGAAGACGTGTGGGCAGTCTATTTCTCCTCTGGGAAATATTTTCTTTATTTAAATTAAGGGCCTGTTTATATGGAGAAAAGTTGACCCTGGTAGGAGGGTCATCCTCCATACCGAGCAACCGCAGGCGGGATAACTTTTCATACATTTCTTTATAAATAGCAGCGAACCGTTTACATGAGAAATCGAAAAGTTGGCTCGGGGACAGGGTAGCCCTGGGTGGAGGGTTTACTCGCTTTGAAGGTAGGGTGACCCTGGGGGGCGGGCCAACATTTTCCCATATAAACACTTTGCCTATTGTTGTTTCACCTACCAGGGACAAGTCGGGACATATAGGGCATGCGCGAACCCGAGAGGGCCAAGTTTTGGCTCGGTCAACAGGGACAACTTTTTTCATATAAATGCTTGTAAAGATGGCTCGGGGGAGGGTAACCCTCCTACCAGGGACAACTTATCTCCATGTAAATAGGTCCTAAAACTCTCAAGTTTATTTCTTGTTTTCAATAGGGAAGGCAAGAAACGAATCTCCCTGTGCATTTGTTATATTGCTTATATAGAGTAAAATGGTTTGGTTGGCTCAAACCAATCAGGGGACCAAAGTTTTGGAAAACTCTCGAAAGCATAAACTCTTAGGTGGATACAAATGTATAGTTCCGCAGGAACACCCAGAAGATGATGCGAAAATATTTGGCTAAATTTTGATTAAGAAGTTAGAATCACTTAATATTTCTTACAGAGCAAAGCGATACTGCTTCAAAACAATTTCATTTTCTAGATGTAAAGGATTGGAAGTGGTCGCCAAACATGCACTGAATGATCGATGTACAACAAAATGGCCGTGGTGCCATCACTCTACATGGGTTTTTAGACATGTCTTGGCAAGTTAGGAGGTCTACTTTGGCCTCCTAACTTTAAAAGAAAAATTAAGACATGTCCCTCAAAGTAGGAAGTCTTCAGGAATACTAGTTTTCTCCTAAGATATATCTTAAGAGGCAGTTATGACCGCTTTCGTGAATCCGACCCCTGGATCCCAGTTTTATGAAGAGGCCAAATTGGCTAAATGTTCAAGCGCATCCATAGACATGTACCACCATATTTAGAAAAGTCACTTTCTTTAAACAGCCAGTCATTCAAGATATTTGAGATATACAAATTTACATTTTAGATATCCGGTTTTTAAAAGAAAGACTGAAAGTGGACGGTCATTTGCAGTTAGAACAGTACAATTATTATGGAACCAATTACCAGCACGTTTTTACGATGACCTCCTCTGTGAAAGTTTTAAAAGCCATGTCAAGGACTCTATTTTAAAGGAACAAAAGACTGTTAGCTCACTCGTTTTTAGGTTTTAATTTAATACAGTTGAACCTCCACCAACGGCCACCTCTCTATAATGGCCACCTCTCTACAACGGCCAGGATTTTTCGTCCCAATCGTACACCGATACATACACTTTACTATTATTGAAACCTCCCTACAACGGCCAAAGGTGCCGTTGTAGAGAGGTTCAACTGTATTCCCATTTTATCCGAGATTCTTACTTCCATTTGATCATTTTGATGCAGTAATTTTTTTTTATTGGTAGGTTTTTACATTGTAACAGCATTTTTAGCTTTTATATCTATTATCCTGTATTTTACATTTATAGATCTATTTTATATTTTTAGCTTACTTAATGTAATTTTTTAATATTTTATTGGAGGGCCACAAGTTTTTTAGTGTTTTACATTGTTATGTGCTTTATTATTATATTATTATCAACTTGGTTCGGATAGCAGTTGTGCAGTTATTTTTTGTAGTCGAGTCAAGCTTGCTATTTTCAGCTGGGAAGACATAATTTCTCTTTTGTGTAAACGCATACATTCTCAAGTGTCGTTCAAGTATTATTCAACTGAGTTTTAACACATGTGCTTTTTCAACTGGTTTCTAAACTCATCCACCTGACAAGAATAGGGAACTCTGATTGGCTAATAACATCATGAATAATTAATGAGTTTGAGTGCAATTTCAAAATCATGAAATACGATCTTTAAAAGTTTGACAAAAGTCGCGACTGATACGTGATGACAGGAGCATATCACCCTGGTGATGATTAAATATGTTTTGTAATATTATGGTGTTATTTAATTTATGCTAATATATAACGGCACTTAATTTTCGCGCCAGGAAATTTGCGTGACATTTATTTTTCTCGACACTTTAATTTCTCGATTTTTTAAATATTGTGAAATTCGCGAATTAACGTGTCGCGAAAATTTCATGGTACGGGTCGCACTACAGCCAATTTTGTTTACATAAAAAATTTTGTAATTTTTGGCGAGGAAAAATTTGCAAACAATTCGCAAGTGCCAAATTTTGGTGGTGGTCGCACTCAAACCAAGATGTGTTTTCCAAAACTCTCCTGATTGATGTAATTGTAAACTTAAACGGCTTGGGACCAGGTTTCGTACTTCGCTTTCTTGGTTTTCGTCGTTTTCCCTTGCTTGCTGCTGGCTTCAATTTGCAATCGAAGGAGATTGTTTTGAACTTGAGACGAATGGTTCTCCAAATTGCCGCCGGTTAAATTGGTTTCGATCAGACCCAGTGTAGTCATAGACATTCGCGGCGTAATATCGATGTTCATGTTCTTTCGTTTTTCGTCGAAATAATTATTAAAAAAGTCAGATGAACCAGGTAAAAAATTATTTTGTCCCCGTAATTGCACGCGCTAAACTAGCAAATCTTAATTATCAAACATAGCATCTTGCGTGAATGACAGTTTTAATGGCTAAAACGGGCTAAAATAACAAAATTGTGTGATTTTCAAAAATTTGGTCGCCTCCAGGGCAACACTTCGGCTTCTTTGAAGATTGACGAAAATTTGGCAATTCGCAAAAAAATTGGCAAAAAATTGAAACTGGGGGTCGCACTGTATTTTACGATTTTTACGTTACGTGTTGACAGATTTTGACACTTGAATAAACAAAATTGGTCAAAATTGGCTGTAGTGCGACCCGTACCTAAGGTAAACGCACGGAGGTTGAGATTTAAATAAAGGATTCTATAAAAACGCGAGTGAGAAGATTGTTGTTAATAGATTTATTAGATAGGTAGATCCACATCAGCGTTATTGAGCTGCCACAAACTATATATGTATGTACTCTGTCATTCAATTATACGATTGTGTGGTTTAATTTGGCAGAATACAAATGACCTACTCCTGACAAGAAATAAAAAAATTATTGATTGTTATTTCCATTTATTTAAGTTCGAAAAATATTTAAAGGATTTGTATGGCTGGATGGCAAGCCTTGCCATATGCATCCAGCATACAAATCCTTTAAATTTGTCAAAATTTCAAACCACTATAAAATATCACGCTTACGCATCAGTGGTCTCAAAATTTCCAACCTTAACTAATTTCACCATGCTCTTTCCATTTCTGGCAACCATTTTATACTACCACCCTCATTTTTGTGTGGGCGTGTGACCGTATTCATCAATGTTACAAAACCTAGTTTACTTGCATGAACAACATCAAGAAAATTAACAGGTTATAGAGCAGGAAGAAAGAAACGTTGTGTCCACATTATAGCTTTGGTAGCGTTTTTTCGTAACCAAGGTATTACGAAAATAATTTTCAGAAAATTACAGTACTTGGTATGCATCCGCACATGTTGGTGTCCTTCAGATTGACACAAATATGGCGCCCATAAAATTGCACAAGAAGTAGAGTAGATTCTACCAGCAATTATTATCAGCTTTCACTTCAAAGCTCTTTTGATATCACTTCTAAATTATTCTCACGTCCTGAAAATGTATAAATGACATACAAATATCCGTTTTTTTGTGGCAATTTCAGAAACACGTTTTATCCGGGACATCACAAATTTCAAAATACTTTCATTTCCAAATCGAAGCATGTCTGAAATCGATACCAAACTTTGCATGAAATTAATGTTTTTGTATATCTAGAATATGTGAAAATAATAGCTTTGTAGAAATAATTAGCAGTTTAGATTTTAGACACAAATGGGTAGGCGATCGAGCTGTGACTACTGAAATAAGGGAGGAACCCCACCACTAGCCGAACCGGACTAGGAACCCGGCCCGAAGACAGCTATGCAGGTTATAGGGAGTTAATTTTTAGTGCCCTTATGGTAACGGCAAGTTTGGCAAGGTCAGTGAATGAGGGGAGACTAAAAGTTTTATTTTATTTTATGGCTGTTTTTGCCAGAGCATAAACTGGAGTTAATGTTTAGCTCATTTGAACCTTTCGCTCCCCGCTGTTGTAAGTGTTTTTCCGTTAATCGATTTATTGTACTTTGCGTCGTAAACAAGTACCCTTATCCGCCCTCTATTCTTATCGGCCAATTAAATGATTAGCCCGCACGTGCTCACAGATTGTCAGCCAATCACCGCCATGTAGGCTAACCTTGTTTACGCTCAAGTACATCGATCGCAGCCTATCTTCGCATACAGCTCAGGTTTTGCTGTTGACTCAAGCGATTATTTCCCCACCCACCCACCGCTGTTAATTCTTATCTATCATTAGAGTTGCCACTCTCTGACATCGATTTGCTATGTAGGCTGCTATGGTGTATCCGCTCCGAACATTATGTTAAAACAAAAAAATGTTATTTTATTATGCTGTTTTAGTATTAATAACGGTTTGGGGATAAGTGTTGCTGGCGACAACCCTTCAGTCCCACACTGAAGCGATGCCTGGGTTGCTTAGCTTGGGTGAGAAACGGTGGTCGCACATCCACTTCCCCTCGCTATCATCCCTCCAGGAGCTTGGCGATAGGTTCACGCCACTCTGCCTCTGTGCCCCATGACACCCATCTCATGGTCTGATATGCCACTTGCTGACACGTAGCTCCGATCGAGTACTGGCCTCGCGTGCGGCAGGCTAGCTCTCGGGTCCAGGACAACACTTACTCCCCCACCTTCTCCCACATAAACTGTGTCTTTCAATTGTGCGTGACATTATAAGAGGAAAACTTATATGATCGACACTGAGCAAACCTTATTGACGATCGACACACGAGTTACGCAAGTCACTGTTTACGCAACGGTTACCGACTTACCATGACGCTCAAATTACCGCTGGCTACGTACCGCTCAGCTAAACAAACGGTCAGGTCATTTTAATATAGTTTATAACACTCATAGAGCTTGCTTGGGCTACCTGTGGTTCTTTTCTGGTGCACAACTTTCATATGGAAATGAGTTTTTTCACCCCCCCTCCCACCGCGGGGGGTACTACATGGATTAACGGTGTTTTTTATAGCCCCAGCTGGCACACCACCACCCAATTTTTTTTTTTGGCAAGTACTTCCCCCAAAAAAATGGTTGTGGTGGGTGTGCCGCTGGGCTACTCAAAAACCGTTACCCTGTACCAGAACCACCAAAAACGCTGATTTTGCGACCCTGTTCCCGCAGACTAAATGTTGCCATGGCCTGAACGAAATATTGCGAAAATATATTTTAATATTAACATTTATCCCAACCGTTAAGTCAATCGCTTTCTTTGTTGTATTTCTCATAAAAAAAAAAAAGATACCCAAAAGGCTAAACTAATAAGCAGTGACTGCGAACATTGTCAGTTATAAATTGTCCTAATTTGCTGCGGTTCGCAGAATAGCTCAGCAAATGTACGTTTTTTTTTTTTCACGGTTCCGCCGAAGAATTCGATCAGTTGTCCAATGGCAAACCATCAGAATTGGAGATCGTGTTGTTGGCGGGATTTTTTTACTGGGGAGTCCCCATTTCTTAGACTTGGCGCTGCTACCAACGGACTGGGCTAATTTTTATTTCTGGCGTAGTTTTTTTTGAGATCTTCTCCAGCCCAGCAAATTGTTCAAAATCAGTGCTTAAGATTCAATTCCCTGCGAGCAAAGACGTGGAAGAAAACGAAGCCTTATCAACACTGCTAGCATAAAATAGCAAGCCATGGACCCCGACGGTTCAAGCTGGAAATCGACGCGTTCATACAAGTCTACAATGCTTGACAGAAAAGTTTTGTCGACCTATCTTTACGACACCAAGACTAGAAGGCATGGAAACGGCAAAGTTGGAAGGACGTACCCCTCCACCAAAGCAACAACCACGAGTCCCAAATGACCGAACTAAAACGGATGCGGTTCAGTGAAACCGCCGGGTTTCATTCAAGAAAAAGGGCCACGAGCAACAATATAAATACACAATGAGAAGGTTCAAAGTCGCCGTCACAAGATGCCAAATGTGGGAAAGCCATTCTTTAGCTCACAAACAAGATGCCTGCATTGGCAAGCTAGACGAAGGTATTGAGTTAATAGACGGGAACGCCATACCGTGCGCATTTTAATGGCCGACCGTTCAGAAATACGGGTGGAAAACAGTGGGAGAGTAATTTAGACAACGAAGCTAGCAGATAACGATGACGGAACGCCCAAAAAGGAATGAGAAAAAGCTGGAGAAAGAAGACACAGAGGAAGATAACCCCCAAACACGTGGCTACCAAAGCGACAAAGAGCCGCGCTCCGTTTTAAAGTAGGCTCCCAAGACCAGTTTAGCACTTTACAGCTCATCCCTCAAAACCAGTTTTGCATTCTCCTGGAACACAATAATCACCCTTGTTTCATACCTGTTTTGTAGCTGGTACTTAATGAGAGGGCGGGCCTGTCTCTTCTTTTTCAGTGGTCCCACTCCGAAGAAGCGGATCGTGGCTTCAGTTTGTGGGAAAGCTAAGGTCATTGGCAGGTAAACCGAGTGGCCCCCTACTGGCATTGTTGGTCAAACACATGAAGGAAAAGAAGTTAAGTAACCTTAATATGAAATTTTCGACCAATGCAGAGAACTTTTTATCACAAAAGTAATGACACTTGTAGTGTTGTTGCGTTTTCAGGAGGGCGAACGGGGGGAAGAAATAGACAATTCGTCTCTTGATAAAGGGGACTTTATTGAAAGTGAATCTGCTCCTACAGATCAAGTTCGAGGCCGACTTAAAACGCAGTGCACGCTTGGGAAGAGTTATCGCCCACTTACTCTGTATTAAGTATAGTAAAAGAGGGCTACAAACTACCGCTGCTTACAATTCCCCAGTCAGTCGCCCTGCGGAACAATAAGTCCGCTTTCGATAACGAGGATTTTGTTTCCAAAGCCATATATGACCTCTTGGTCAGTCAGTGTGTCAGTATTGTTGACAGTCAGCATGGGTGGTCAATCCTTTGTCGGTATCCGTGCGGGACAAGGGGAAAAAACGGTTGGTATTGGATTTACGTCATGTAAATCCCCACCTTTACAAATACAAGTTTAAGTGCGAAGACATAACCACAGCTCAGCAACTATTGGGCGAGAATTACTACCTGTATACTTTGGATATCAAAAGTGCCTACCACAATGTTGAGATTTTCGAGCCCCATCGAACTTATTTGGGTTTTCAATGGTGTTATCATGGTAAACTAACATATTTTATGTTCAATGTACTACCATTTGGCTTGTCCACAGCCCCATACATATTTACCAAACTTCTCAAACCTGCAGTAAGTCAGTGGAGAAGTTTCAGGCATAAAAGTATGCATGTTTCGGGATGATGGCTTAGGAGGCAACTCCTCATTGGAGTCTGCATTGACAGACGCCAATGTAGTTGAGACAGGTCTTGGCAAACTAGGGTTTGTTTTGAGCGCCAGTAAGTGCAACTGGCAGCCAGAGCTAGTTCAGACCTGGCTTGGTCATGTATTCAACATGTCAGAGAACCGATTGTACGTCACTGAATCCAGGGTGGCTAAACTCAAAGAATCTCTTTCAGTTATTTTGACCAACCCAGAGAGGGTTACAGCTAAAGGCCTAGCCCAAGTTGCAGGCAGTATAGTTTCCATGTCAAAATGCCTCCATCGGACCAAGTGTACTATCTACCATAGCAGGACACACTGTATTATGCACATAGAAGAGCAGAGCATCCTGGGAATCAATTATTCCTTGTTCCCCAAAAAGTGACTAGAAGAAACTAAATTTTTAAGCGGACACCAAATGTACTGCGCTGAAAATGGCAGGAAATTGTTTAACAAACCTCAAAGTTTGACTCAGTAGTATATTCAGATGCCTCAGAACAGGTGGTTATGGGGTTATGTGGTCTCAGGACAAGGGGAAGTTAATTTGCCCATGGACAATGGACAAGTGATGAAAAAGCCCACAGAGCTCCACTTGGCGAGAGCTCAAAGGCAGTACATCAACATGTACGTCGATCGGCATAGTATCCTTCGCAAGGACATGTAGGTTACAGTGGCATACAGATAATCAGAACATTACACGAATAATTTATAGGGGAAGCATGAATGAAAAAGACGACTTGCAGGCAGTTGTGAGGATATTGGTCCAATCTCTGTTTTCCTTACCAATTATATCTCTCCTTGTATCATAAACCTAAGGTTCCTGTGCTGCAAAAGTATACACATTGTAATTACACCAATTTGGGTCCCACGGGAAGAGAATCAACTTGCTGCACTATCTTAGTAAATTGACAGATGTGGACGATTGGGGAATTCATCCTCATAGTTTTCAATGGGTTATCAACTTTCTGGGGTCCTTTCACCATCGCTCGATTTGCCACATGGTACAACACCAAGTGTAGCCGATTCAAATTTCTCGTTTTTGGAACAGGGTAGTGAGGGCGTTGATGCCTTCTCCATAAACTGGCAAGGAGAGAATAACTGGGTGGTTCCCCCACCAAATCAAATTGTCAGGACAGGCAAGCATTTTGAGATTTTTTTCCCCACCGCAAGAGGGGCACTAGTACTCCAATTGTCGAGAGCGAGCAACGGTTTAGGCCCTGTTTATGTCCCGATGGCAATCATTTCGGCCAAATGTTGTAACAGACTGGGCGAGGTATACCAGAATTCAGTTATGCGGCTAACTGTTAAAGGCAGAACACACAACTCCATTTGTTATGGTGAACCACTTAGTTTTCAAGCTCATAGCAGGGTATGTCAATTGGCAGAATGTTCAAGAGAGGATAAGCAATAGGGTTTTTTGTCTGTCGATCAAAAGGTCTATGTGGACAAATGCATAAAAGCTTAACCAAGCTCACAGGCAGCTCAGTTTATACTGGAATCAAGTCCACAGGTGACTTGTGGTGTGTAGCCCACAGGTGGCTTAGGGCATGGCAGGTCAGAAGTGGCTTATTGTATGTGGCCCACAGGTGGCTCACGGTATGTAGCCCACAGGTAAGCATACTCGATTCGACATTCCCCACAGGTGGCAGGGGCGTGAGTTGCATTTTTGATTTATACAAACTAAAGAGTCTGTGTAATCACCCACAGGGATACCACTTCCCTAGCCAAAAAAAAAAAAAGGTGGGGACATCATTTTGCTCAAAAAAGACCTTACCGATCCAATTGTGGATGTTTTACACATAGATTTTGTATCCTCTTCCTTGCAGGTTTGAAACCTCTTCAATCATGGCATTTGGGCAGACGTCCAGGAACGGGCCAAGTTCAGTGGAAACCCTCACCTTTTCACATTTAGCTGAAGTGCTGAAACGAACTACGCTGGCAGCGAAAGACAGCGGAACTGTTGTTAATTATAGTTATTCCGGTAAGCGTTGGATT
>MU827788.1:0-16058 GCA_029204205.1 Desmophyllum pertusum | reverse complement strand
TCACGAGGAGCCGGAGACGGCAAAATTTTCGTCCGAAAGCTAATTGGATTTATATTTTCAATTACGTTGATTGATGACAGAAGTACTTAAGATTAAAAGAGCCGCCCTGTCAAGTGTAACACGTAGTGTCAATACGGCAGACGCTAATGCCAATTAGCTTGTTTGTGTTGACAGATAAATTTTCTTCGTTTCGCGATACAAAGTATTAAAATAGCACTACAAAAACGGGTCTCCCGATGTGTACAAAACCAATAGAATCTTCAGATCACGATCACATAAAACGTGACATCTGTTAAAAACAACTAATGATTAACTGCTGCTATACTCTAAACCAATCGGTAATGTACATTTGTACACAGCGCGAATGTACAGTACGAAGGCGCGAAGTTTATAATTTATTCGCAGTTCGCTTTCGCGCGACACAGTTCGCACTCTCCTCGAGATCTACGTTTTTTCGCCTTTTTTCCGGAAGAAATCCAAAAGGTCTCGTACCATGACCTGACCCGTAGCAATGGCGATTCTCCTGATCGGAATGGTTCGGGTTAAAGTACCAGAATCGAGATGTCCTCGTTACCTCGACACTTGGTCATTGTGGAGGGCTGTTGAGATCCAGAGAAGGTACCGAGTGAAGCTCGAAACATCATCGCTGAGATCGTGAACACAGTGACCGAAAAAAAGGGTTGAAAAGAGGTCTTGATGTTCTTGTGCCTGATGTCCTACAGCAATATATGCAGCAGTTTCGCGTTCCGGATTGGGTTCTACTTTATTTTAAACTAGAAGCAAATAAATCAGACGATGGATGGCAGACCATGATCAATCTGACCAAGTTAGGAAGAACTGGGGTAGGTATCTGATCTAATCAGTACATAATTTTACATTCATCTAAAACCTATTTCTTTGTGTAGCGTCGAGGAGGGGAGTTGGGGGGGGGGGGGGGGTGGGGGCGGGGGGGGGGGGGCATTGGTGTTGGGATAAGATCATTTTACAATGGTCATACTGGTTTCACATTTTTTAATCCCATAAAACAATATGTTTTATTGATCACAATTGGAGAGGGTTGGTATCACTGTAAATAATAAATTAAATGTAAAACAATATTGTCAACACCGAGGGGGAGGGGTGGAGGGGTGTGGGTAGTGTGTCTGTTTTTGATACGACTGATTGGCACAGCGACCACAAGATCGAACAAAACTTGGCCTAGTCAAATTTGATAGAATTAAAAAACGATATAATTTTGACATACACTAAGAAAGAAATATTTAGGCGGCACGCCCGCTCTCGCTGCATTTGAGTTTTCTTTTTTTTATATTAGTCATTTTTTTTTTGGTCGTTTTTGCAGGTGACACGCCAGTGAAGCGACTGAGGTGGCTGAGAGCTCAGGCGGCACGCTCCGCTTTCGCTGCTTTTTATATTAGCATTTTTTTTGGTCGTTTTTGGCGGTGACACGCCCGTGAAGCGACTTGAGGTGGCTGAGAGCTCAGGCGGCACGCCCGCTCTCGCTGCTTTGAGTTTTCTTTTTTTATATTAGCATTTTTTTTTTGGTCGTTTTTGCAGGTGACACGCCCGTGAAGCGACTGAGGTGGCTGAGAGCGCAGGAGATTTTGGTCGATATTTTCCAAATTCTTTGATGTACCGCGCTAAAATTTTTCAGGGTTGCGGCTTCGCTGGATTGCACGTACGATGAAAACTTGGAAATTTAAACCGTTCTATTTTCAAAAGGAGTCATTGATATCGAGCAACGAAATTTCTGAAAAGATATATATTTAGGTAATCTTTCCTTGAATGAAGGTAAAAGTTCTGTAGGCCTCGCGGTTTTGAATTTTAGAATTTGATGACGTCACGTGAAAACCAAGAATAGCGTTACTACACTATGATGAGATTTTCTCCTCGATAAAGCGTTACTATACTGTGATGAAAGTTCCTACCTTGATAAAGGGAATGATGGGATTTCTACCTTGACAGAGCGTTACTATACCGTGATGAAAATTTTCTAACTTGACAGAGCGTTACTGTGATGAAATCTTCTCTCCTTGATTACCGTTAGGAAATTTTTTTACCTTTTATTCGGATTTTATAGAGCGTTTATTAAACCTTGGTGAAGTTTTGTACCTTAAAAGAGCGTTACTAGACCGCTCATTCAGTACCCTGTTTTTAATACATTGGCAATTACAAAATATTTTCATTGAGCTGTTTGCGCTAATTACTTAGTATGCATGATATCAAACACAAATTTCACTTATTTCACTTATTTCCAGAGCCCGTGTTGGATATGAGATGATAACATACCATGCAACGAGGCGCCGAATTGGTTATAATCACCTCATATCCAACAAGGGCGAATGGAATCAGTCATTGTTTTTATTAACTTTAGGTTAAATTTCGGTATTACTTTTTAAAAATTTATAAATCGACTGAGTGATTTTTCAGTTCCATCTAAATGAAGCATGATTTGTATGAAAACGGCGGCAAAACTGGCGCGGTGTTCAGTAGCTTTCAGTTAACAAGTTGAATGAAACAAGAGCAAGACAGCAGAATTTTCTTCGGGTTCTTCGCTCTGTGTCGGCTAAAGTTTCGTATATTCTGGAACAATTGTGGAGCTGAACATTATATTCATTTTACAAGTCGAACGGACAGCTGAACGGAGCCGAAGGTGGCTTACATGTTTACGGCAGGCAAACGCTTGACGAACTGCCCGGGACGAACTGCCGTATTTATTAAGCTTCGTATCAGATATTTATCGTGCTGATTTTAAAACCTTTGTCCAGCTAGAATTGACAAGCCTTTTCAAAATACAAGGTAACAATACTGAATACGCTATAAGCTTAAACTTGTAGTGTAAACAAGTTTTCATTTTTTGGACGAATTTGTGTCTGTTTTCAGATATTTTGTTTCAGGCTGCCTTTGGTGCTCATTCAATCGTATTTTTTGTATATTTACAGGCATTTCCCATTAAAAATTTAAATATTTCGTTCCAAACTTTGTGCATTATTTATTAGAGGTTTTATACTAATTTTAGCCAACGTTTTGTCTCGACGAACAAATCGTGTCTCGACGAACACAATTGTCGAGATAGCGCATTATTTACCGGGTGTTATGAGCTACCATATTTGGTAGAAATCCGTGTTTAAATGAGCCCGGGAGGGGGGGAGGGGGGGTGGGGGTACACCTGTCATTTTTTGGTGGGGGTGTGCGGCCTGCTTCTTGAAAACCCTTACCCTATTTCAGACAAAAATATGTGATTTTCCATACCCTATTTCAGACCTGACCCAAAAATCGATACCCTAGTCAGGCCAAAACGGCTCAAAAACCATACCCTTTGGGGCGGCATTAGCCTGATTCTCAGACGGTTCCACCTCGGTCCCCCACTCTCTCCGAGTCGGACCGTCTGAGAATCAGGCTAGAGCGGCACTAGACTACGATATTTCCACGCGCTTCGCGCGCGCCTGCCCGCTCGATCTGAGAAAATTAGGGACTACTCGTAGTCTAGGGCGGCACATACCTATATAGCTTAAATAAGGGAGTACCCCCTCCCCTAGGGTTATGAGCTGATAACATGGACACAAGGAGCCAATCAGAAGGCCAGAAATGTAATAACAGTGATTGAGTATTTAATAATTGTCTTAGTATATACCAACGAGGCGACCTCCATCCTAACTCACGCAAAATAGGTGTCAAAGTTTTATTTAAAAAAAATATCAGCAAGAGTGTGACGCTCAAAGCGTGACAATCACCATACATACATACATACATAGACTTTATTTAAGTGTCTGTGTGCATGCATGAGTGAACTCGCGTCCGGCCATTTCAATTTATGCAAATTCAAGATACTCATTGGCCTGCAATGCAGGCTGTTTGTGGGCTTACGATTGTTTATCTCCTTCGAGTGTCTCACCCCAAGCCTCCAATGTTTTCCTAATCCAAGATGGCGACTTATAAAGATCGATGGAATATTCAGCGCTCGCTCGTCCAAAATACGCCTGTTTTGCAGGCTAGATACTCATGAATATGTGTTGACTCTCGGATCGTTGCTCGGAGTACTTACAGTTCATTTAATCAGTTTGCGATTAATTGCTGAGAGATATATACAATTGCTCGATAATGCTGTCAAAACTTTGAAACAAACCTGTCGGCAGCTCACTTCAAGTGGAAAATACTGAAGGTGCAAATGAACGAGTCGCCAGAATTCAAATGTGTAGTGCTGGATTGAGAAGACAAATTGTAGTCTTCAGTCCAACGGAAATTTGCTCAAGAATAGCTGCCTGGCTAGTTTTATAGTGAATGCAATTTTATAGTGAATGGCAGTTGATGCAGGAGTGGATATCTACAACAGACAGGGATCAAAGAGCACTTGACTTCAGGAGTTCGACTCACGAGTACGACATTAATTTCTACGAACAGCTTTAAAACTGACCCTCCAGTCAACCAGTCCTCAAAGGTACACTAATTGTTCTTCTTCTTTCATTGTTTGATGCTCGTTTTATGTGAATACAGATGTACAAGATTTACAATCCACGAGTAGCGCGACATATTTAACTGATAAACGTGGCTAACTAACAGTTTGTGAACATGCTTTTTACGTATGTAGAATCGAAATAAATATACATGTAGCTTATTTACCTTGGAAAAGTTTTAGAACAAACTTTGTAGCCTTCGTGTATTTTCCGATGTATAATTTCAAGGTTTCTACTTCTGAAACACAAGTCGAACGATAATTTAGGCCGACCATTTTAATTTTTCTTCTCAATATTAAAATTCTCTGTCAAAAGGTTTCCCAGAATTCCCGGCACTATTCACCTCCTAGGAGGTGGATGGATAGTGTTGAATATCTCGAGATAGCGGACCAATCAGACTGCTTAAAACGCCAAGGTCGCCGAGTTGGCATATACTAAATGACATATTATTAGTACCTATATAGATACAAACGACAGGGCTGAATAACGTCTGCGCATGTGCGGGATTTCATGACATCAACAGCAAATTTTTGGTGCGAACGTGTTGTTGTGTGGCCTTGAAACACGACGACAAGGAGAGATAAATGTCTTTTATTTCCGCCTCCAAAACGGGGAATATTTCCTTTTCCTACTTTCGCAAATAATAATTTGAACACTTCAAAGTTTACATCGAAGATTTTTCGCCATGAAATGCCGTGGAATACGAGAAAACTTGAGTATATCATTACTGCTTCGTTTCTGCATTTTCGCGGACTCTGACATCGTGGGGCGCTTCGTGGCTATTTTTCACCGAGTGTTCAGAAAAAAAAAACCTGGTGTTCAAAAGATATGTTTTCACTCAGTAACAGGCGGATCCACTGCAAGATTTTAAAGCTTAAGTTTACAGGCAAAACTCTTATTCTTTGCGAAAACCTTTGTAGTGTTTCGTATTTTTGAAAATCCCGCCATTTTACCTATGTTGTTGCTATGGTTTCCTGGCAAGCGCTTGGGGCATGCGCAGACGTTATTCAGCCCTGTCGATACAAACCAACTGTCTATAACCCCAAACTCACTACTGTTAACAAACCGGTGTAGTCGAAAACACGCACTGAATTTCAATTCTCAAAAACGTGTAAAAGCGAACAATTTTACCTACGAATTCGTAAAGAAGAACTTCGAAGCTACTTTAAAATATGCTTTCGAAAGTTATAGCTGTAAAATTTAATGGGGCAAATTGCAATTTTCGAAATTCGGATTTCGCAATATTTATATAGACGTTTGCCCTATTTTCACGGTTGGCGCAAAAGAATGGATCCGAGCTCGCCCATTTGCGCATGTTCTGGTCTCATTTTTACCCTGACTTGGAATAGAGCGTAACATTACCTTTATTTTGATATATAATTTGCCTTGATTGCGACCTTGTTCGATGGGGCAACTAACGGGTCTTCACTGTTTTTGCTACTCGCGTTCTGCACTTTGTTTACATAGCCAATCGATAATATTCGATAAAAGTCGATAGATAGTTAATTGATATCGGAAATCGATAAAAATATTTATCGAATTTATCGATACTAGCAAGATAAAATATTTTCTCTTGATACTAGCTCATCTTACAATCTATCGAAACGAAATCAGCAAAATATATAAACAAGCTTACAAAACACTAATAACAACTTCCTTAAACGTTTGCCAATCGTTTCGAGAGTCTCGTATAAAGCTATTACTTTATGATCTGACTCAATTGGACAAACGATAGTTCAATAACGATTAACAATGTAGAGAAATCGGTAATACCATTTGGTATATACCAAACAATGAATAGTGCTTTTCGCGCGTTCTGATTGGCTAGCTCGGAGGTGATTAGCCTAATGGATTTTGCTTCATTGATCAAAGCAGATATTACTTACATAAACGAGGCCGCTGCAGAAGATGTTTACGAGGTGTTCATTAGTAGTAATTTTAGTCGTGTCACTAAATGAAATTGCAGCGCTCAGTTTTAAAAAGAAATTCGAACAGTTAATTATATAAGTCTTTGAGGTGGTTCCAAACGCTGTCCAGTCCAACTAACTTTAAAATACAATTCCTACCTGAATCCTGAATCACGCCAGCAGTGTCAAAAAGGAAGAACTGAGTCCCTGTAATTATTTAAATCCTGCCAACGATTTAGTTTTGTATTCGGATCGACCGTAATCTCGGTCTCACTGCGCTAGTAAATATTCTGGTTGCCGTTGTCCAAAGTGCTGTGGCTTCTCAAAACTTTACTGATTCTCCCCCTCCAGTAAATCAGTAACATCAGTAACATCAGACGGTGGATGCAGTCACATGTGAGAAATAACTGAACTGGAATTACGAAAACGTCTTCGGTTAGCAGCATCTTGACCATCTTGTTCAGTTAATCACGGCACTTGCAGCTTCAACATCAGTTTCTCAGACAATAGTAACCGACAGAACTTGTAAACCATCAGTGAAAACGTCAAAGTCCATTCAACACACGAGACATGTTGATCGCCTGATGTTGTCAGGTGACTTTTCCCGTGCTGCACGCGTACGGTTCCACTTTTAAATGATTTTCCCGTAAAATAATCTATAATTTTGGAGCTAGCTACACAAACAATTATTCACCTCAGTGTCGCTGAACAGCGGAGAATATTTATATCCTCCACTATTCACCTCCACTTCGGTGAATAAGTTGTTAATTATTGCCATCCTATACTGATGGAAGGGTAGCTTTCAGCTGCTCGTGCATGGCGCATGCAAAGGCCTAAGTTGGACAAATCTGGCCACACCAGACCTTCATGCAGGTCCCAAAGATGATTGATGGTTGACATTTCCGTAAGATATAATGTAATAAGTCCATTTTGAGTTTCATTTTCTTCTAGATTTATACATTTTCAACAGTCTGGAGCGTGAAAAAGTTACGGACTAATGTCACGAACTTTCAACCTCTCAGGGTTCTCATCAGGACATGATAATGAATATTATATTCAAGTTTACTACAGTGTATGAAAGATCATGAATCATAGGTTATCCCAGTGACATAACTTTATATTTCCGTGAAAATTCTGTATATATAGTAGGACATCATGTTTTGTAAAAAAAATTTGGGAATAATTACGTGTTGTGTTCAGTAAAAGTCTATTTGTTTTTAGGCGGATTAGTATCCTGTAGCAAAAGTTCAGACATATTATTTTTGTAAAAAAAGGACAGTTTTCATTTTATTTTTAATACAAAAAAGACCCAAGCGAGTATATTTTACAATATGTAAGCTTTAAGAAGGGAAAACATGCAATAAAAATATTTTTTGTTTGCAAAATGTTATTTTACTCCACATGGGTACCCTGTGGTAAAAGCTCAAAATCTTTAATGCAAAATTTTGGCAAGTTCCACCGAGCGGATTTTGGGGGATTTTTAGTATGTTGCTAAGTGGACCACCCTCGAATGCACGGAGGTGAGAACAATTCTGTTGCGGTTTTTTTTATTTCAATTTATTCTATAACGATCGTTCAATTCGATACTGAATCGATAACGTTTGGAAATAAAAATTCACCAGTTGTGAGTATCGATTTATATCAAGAGAATACTGTTTCTATCGATCGATCGATCGATAAAATCGATATCGTTTAATTTCAATCTATCGATTGATATCGATTTATCGAACGGTTTTCCGATTATCGATTGACTACTCCGGAAGTAACCAGTATAACATAAATTAATTATTAGTATTTACAAAAACCCCTCAAGGTTCAGGGGCTTACCAAATGTTTTGTTTCTCAATTTATTTTTTATTTATTTGTTGTCAATATTATTTTTTTATTGAATTTACTGGATTATCTTTTCGGCCAGAATACAATTATTTTTATCTCACGATACAATTCTCCATGAGCTAATCAGTGAAAGGAGGGTTGCCAACCTCAGTATCACATCAGGCCTCCGATTCTCTATATTCACAACGTATACACAATTATATATATAATTTACAGGATAAAGTTTACGATCGTTTTTCGCTTTCATCCTTCCTGGGTCGATGGTAGCTCTAAGAAAGGGAAGCTCAAGGAAAACTGTGAGCTTCGAATATACTAGCATATAAGCCCTTGAACGTCGTTATCGGAATGTAGCCAATCGGAATGTTACTTTTCCAATAGTCAGCCACTGGGTTATGCTCCGGTGGGGGGTCTAAACCTGAGAAACAGGGGGTATGGTTGCACGATTGTCGATCGTCGTAAAAATATGGTTTATACAGTATTTAGAGATCGGAGACGTTTGCCGCGTATCAGTCAAACGTGATTCGCTAAATTGCAACCTAAACAGGGTCCTAAAATAGATGATGTTGTCCTACACAGGGTAGGTATTTTAGGGGTTTTTATTGTTTTTTTTGTGCTTGGTGCGCCAGTGATGTACTGGTAGAGCTGAAACAAGATCATATTCACGAAAATTCGTCAGTGTATTAGCTACTACATCTCGGTTTTGGTTAAACAATATATGTCATATATATGCGGTTGTTTGGTGGGTTTTTCTTCAATATTAAAATAGTTATAATAATAAATGGTCCGTGTGGGGACATCATGATTCCAACCCCCACCCCTCCCACCCCACCCGTTGAGTAGGGTTAAAAAGTTCCCCAGAAAGGGGTCACGAATGGTCCCTGAAATTATTCAAGTGCTCGCAAAATTACACTTCTGCTCGATTTGCTCGAAAACATTTTAGTGGGTGCTCGCATATTTATTTTTTTTATAAGTGTTCGCATGCTCTAAAATACAATACTTACAATTCTTTGTTTTCATCTGACGTCATCAAAATTCTAAAATCTAAACTGTTAATCCTACAAAGCTATTCTTTTTATATCTTCTAGACATGGAAATCATTAATCTCTATGCAAAGTTTGGTATCGATCCAGTGATTCCTTTTGGAAATAAAGCTATTTGAAATTTGTGATGTCCCGGATGAACGTGTTAATGAACTGTCACAAAAAACGGATATTTTATATCATTTTTAAATTTTCAGGCGTGATAATAATTTAGAAGAGGTGTCTAAACAGATTTGAAGTGAAAGCTAATGATATTGACGGTAGAATATACTCTAATTCTTGTGCAATTTTATGGCGGCCATGTTGGTGCCCCAGAGAAGGGCACCAACATGGCGGCTGCATACTAAACACTGTAATTTTCTGAAAATTATTTTGGCTATAACTCGGTTATGAAAAACGCTACAAAACTATAATTTGGACAAAACGTTTCTTTCTGCCAGTTCTTTTACCTGTTAATTTTCTGATGTTGTTCATGCAAGCAAACAGTTTTTGTAATGTTGATGAAAACCACCAATACAATACTTTATTTAACCACGTATCACACAGGAGCTAAAGAAGCTCGTTAAAACGTGAACGTGAAATTATAAATAAGTAAAATGGTAAAAATTGTTACATACATTAAATATAAAATACTTGCAATATAAGTAATAAATATAAAATGCTTGCAAAGACCATTTCGATATCCCTCCAGGAGGTTTTTTTGTCATGTTTGTGTTTTCTTTTCAGCACTTACCATCTTTTTATCATCAATGCGGGGAGCTATTTACGTTTTGTACCCTTTTATGATAAGGATTTCAACCGGATTACACCGTAAGGATGTTTATCAAAGTTTTAGCGGGAAATGTCACAAGAGTTGTTCAAACAGTCAAACAGCCTTCCTGTTTATGACTTTCTGTGACTGTACGCGGTGTACGTACGCGCGCGTGTATTCAATTTATAAATCTTCACTGAAATGACGAGATCCAGGAAATAACAATAGGAAGCATCCGAAAGAAATAAAAAGTGTAAATCTATATACTAGTTAGTTTACTAGTTATTGCAATGTTTTCCAGTGACATACAGTGAGATATCCCACGAGTTTCTTGATCAGTTTTCAAAAACACATGAGGCGTTCAGATTAGCCTGTGAGCACTGCTCACAACTGGAGAACGCGAGTGGCGATAGCCGCGAAAATGAGCCCAGTCGCCGGCTCTAATTTTGCCGGGACAAAAGTTTGAGGTTCCACTGTTTATACCTAATCGTACCTTTTTGGTACGCTTCGGCGGCATATCAGGCCAGTTTTGTCGAGCCATGGTTTGTATTTTGGTGAGACGACGAGCCGGCAAAATACCCATGGCGAGACCAAACGAGACTGATATGCCGCCGAAGCGTACCAAAAGGTACGATTAGGTATTTACCGTACCCAAATTCGGTTTATTCTTTGCGCGAAGAGACGCCGAAGTCGACTTTCATCGTAAAAATGTGTCAGGCGTTCCGATCGTCGATGTCGATACCGTGAATCTCGAAAAGAAGCCCAATGGGCTTTTTTTAATCTTGAGAAGAAGCCCATCTCGAAAAGAAGCCCCCCCCCCCCCCCCCCCCCCCTCTTGAGTTTGCAAAAGTAATCTCGAAAAGAAGCCCATGGGCTCTTCAAGATAGTAAATAATGATGTTCTTGTTTTTCACAAGTTTTTTTTAAAACCGAATTTCATGGTTGAAAAATGTCTTCAGTAGTCTTGCGTATTGTTTTATAGTTGTCCATCTCAATATTTGCAGCATTCATCTCGAAAAGAAGCCCCCCGGCTCTCGAGTTTGCAAACTAATCTCGAAAAGAAGCCCATCTCGAAAAGAAGCCCATCTCGAAAAGAAGCCCATCTTGAAATGAAGCCCACCTAAGGGTCCTAAACAGAAAATAAGCCCATGGGTTTCTTTTCGAGGTTTTACGGTATGTGATTGTTTATGGTTTGAAAATGAACTGAAAATGAACTGTTTACGGTCAGAATTTCCATCATCTTCGAATGTTATCGTTTTTGAATTGTTTTGACGACGAGTTTTGAGACAACCGCGAGTAGGAGACGCAACGCATTTAGTGCGGCAGCAGCCGCGTTCTTGGCGCGAAATTTGGCTTAGTGTTCTTCGTAAATTCCGTCAACATTTTCCTGTTTTAAGTTTGACTGTAATTTCGCAAAATTTTTCTAAGGAAAATTCATCTCTAATCTGCAGAATTTTATTACTTGACTTGATATATGAACATTAGCCTCCATTTGGCGAGGAAAGTATGCTCGGATATTTGTCCGCGGACATTATCTGTTTGCCGTGGAAGATCTCGGTCGGCCAAGCTGTTAAACATCAAAATAATTATGTTGGCGTTCAAAAATATTTCTAGTCTGTTCAAAACAATCAGTTTTATTTAATTTAGCAATTTATTTGAGACGAAAACTGAACCTGCGAACGTGAAATGCAAATTTTCAAAACTGGGGAATATCACTTGGGGAATATCACCCGGATATTCCCCAGTTTTGGCTGCGTCACGTGACGTGTTTTAGACCAATAACGCGCGAGAAAAATTTTTATGGATTATAATGTTGGATATCAGGTCAAGTGTCTTGATTCAGTAGATAGTGGCAGTAGATCTTCTGATTGGCTAATTCCGAATTTAGGTACGGTAAATACTGGATATTGAAACAAAGCCGGAGCTATTTTAATTTGTGGCTGTGATTGACAACAAGAATCTTGTCTAGCGTCCCTCGTATTGCAAACGACACATGATTGACATGTCAGTTCACAGCATGCGTGACTCCGACTGATATATTCGTTTTATTGCGAAATTGATACGTACCAAATGCCATGCTGATAACAAGTGTCACCCAAGTACTGCTATATATAAAACACCACATTCTCCAAGACGGGGTCAATGTACGAGCTCTCTGTATGTAAGAGATTCAACGGAGAAGTCATGAAGACTACAGCAGTGCTGATTTTCGTTTCTTCCTTGGTCGTGAGCGCCGAGTGCCTTGAGCGACAAAACAAATGCCTGGTTGGTGGAAAGCACAAGGAATCACCTTCCGCTGAAGATTCCATGCTCGCATGTAAGGCGTACAAAGAAGATTCCTGCTGCACGAGCGACTTCACCAAACAGCTGGCCACCCCTCCGATCAGAAAAGTCGGCAACTTCTCGTGGACCTCCGTGCAACAATGCCATTGAGTTCCAAGTGTGAATCATTCATGGTCCAACGTAGAGTGCTTTCTACCGCTGTTCACATAACGCGATCTTCTGGAAAAATCCCCTATGGACATCGGCGATGTCGAAAGCCCCGATTTGCGCGAGTTTCTGTGATGGTTGGTTTTCGACGCTTGCAAAGAGGACCTAACCTGCGCAAAGAACTGGATAACCGACTTTAACATGACCAGCGGAATAAACACGTGCAAAGAACCCTGCAAGAAATTCAGCGAATATTACACAAGCGGCAAAGATATTTGCGAGGGTATGTGGGACATGACCTTTATCTACGGGGCTGAAACCATTGCCTGCAGCTGAATTTAACGGATCCCAGCCCTAACGACAAGTTGGTGGAAAAACTTTTCGGAGGAAAAGATAACAAAGCTAAGAACGGGGCGTTGGTCTTCGCTGTTGATTTGTTTCATGGTTTCCTTTCCTGCATTGCTATCTGTTTTCCTGTTTTAAAGTTCAGGTCCAACTTTGACACGGACGTAGCGGTACACTTTCCGTTATGCATGGAAATATACTATGATTTAATTTGATAGACAAATGTTTACTTATTTCTCTCCATGCCATAAAGCAAATAAGACTTCAGACACATTTTTACGGTGTTAGGATTTCAGTGGCTTCATTTATGTTGTCGTTGGGGGTACTCAAGGAATGAAGTTCCTGCTTTGGGGTAGGGGGAGGGGTATGCCATTGGCGTTTGTCGATATTTTTTGATTCGAGCCAATTTTCTGGGAGGAGGGATGCGGGCGATTTTTTTGTTAATCATTTGCGTTCGAATATTATATTGGGTATCAATGATTTTAGGAGTATTGTAGTTTTACAACGTTCCTGCCCCCGGCGTCAACTGTGCCGTTCCATGACGTTCCTTGAGTGCCTTCTCAGAGATAAGTAACATGTATAATGAGAGCGCCCAGTAGGTTTCCTGTTTTGGTTTTACGCGCAGGTTATCATGATTGTACCAATTGTTGTTTTAAGAACACTACTCCAGAATCCAGAGGCTCTCTAAAGCGAAGAATTTATAATCAATTGATCACCTCTTGGTTTTCAAGAGATCTTATGTCGCCAACAGCCAATGGTCCCCAAAGGACGTTGGTATTTTTATCTAACTGGACTGATTAGATTTTTGTTGTGTAATTGAAAGCAATGGTTTGATTTTGCCAATGTATATATAAACCAGGCTGATAAACTAACGCTGTGAACTGATTTTCATGATTTCGATTGATTGCTCCACAACAACGACTCTGTTTGAACATTGACCCGTCACAGGCGTTCGGCTACATCTAAAATAAGATTAGACTGAAATAAAACAAGTATGATGCAATATGGGAACTACGTACTGTTTAAAAATCGACTAGTGATGGTCCGCTTATCCCAGTGCAACATAATCAACCCCTACTACATTTATATAATCGCCGCTGCTCGGTTCCACTGGTGAGGGCGTAAAGAGAGAAAAACGTCCCCCCCCCCCCCCCCCCCACACTTTTCCTCGCGTGTTCCTCCCCCTCCCGAAGGTTCATCTCTCCTGGGACATCTGTAAAATGTCAGGTTTTCGTAGGACTCTATTGAATTGCGACACAAGAACCACGAGAGTGCGAGCCCGTAGCACGATGTTTTCGTTGCCATACTGACCCTAGGCACGATTTCCACCGCTCTCTCAAGACCGGTCTTCTTAGAACAGTGGCTCAGTCAGTCGTGGAACAACCCGGGGGATTAAGTACGCGGTTTGATGGCGAACTCTGGCGCGAACTGAGCCCGCGGTGTTCGTCCCCGAAGTTGCTAGGCAACATGGTCGTATTTGCTGGCTCGATTGCTTTCGGAGTACCCGTGTCCACGCTAGTTCTGATTGGACAAAAAGATTCAGAAACTCTTTGAGTGCTTCCGATTTCATCAGTTATGATAGCAGTAACGACGCATTTGTGAGCTAAACAACAAAACATGACAGATGAAGGCCAGCAGGTGATTTAAAAACCCTATTCAGACCGGGCTTTTTTGGGTCTTTTAGTCAGTGAACTATAACGCCTGACAGTGTCTCTCCGCGGATGAACGCTATCACGTCATGTAATTATAATTAGGCCTGTCCCGATTTTTGCTCGGCAACTTTTTGAGCAACTTTTGGCATTTGGAGCAGCTTTTTGCAGTTCTAGCAACCTCGAGCAAGTTTTGCCTTTCTGAGCAACTTTTGAGAAAAAATATCGGTTTACAGCACATATCAAGCACGAAAAAGTCAAACAATCTGATAGAAAACTTCAATTTACGCGAATTTATTGAATGTTTTTTTGTAATTAAAAAAAAAGAATAATAATTTTTTGGGGGGGTAGGGGTGGGGGTTACAATTGACAGGTGGCATAACCAATGTCGGATGTTGCGTGACAAAGTCCTATGAAATTATGCACACTAGCTACAACTCATGCTTCATTGAGCCCCTTTCATTTGATAATTGCTAAGGCATGGCGACGCCGGTGTTTGCCACGATTTACAATTCCCTCAGCCTTGGAAATGTTCTTCTGCTGTTTCTTCTGTTGCTAATGTTACACTACCTGATGGTGCTCTACGAGTTCAGGAACATGCCGCCTGGTCCTCGTTTTACGTCTCTCGCCTGTTTTAGGGAATGTGTTTTCGCTCAAACTCCAAGGCGGAGAAACTTACCGACGCTTTCAAAGGTCAGTAAAGTCATTCATGAACATCAGGGATGTTTCCTGCGTCGCAGACGAACTCAAGGCAATTTGTCTTCGTCAGTGACGCAGGCTTTTTATGCTACGAAGGCAGTGTATTCGAATTCATTATATTAAAGTAAAGCAGCAATAATTTATGCGGCCTTCCCCTTCATGAAATGCAACCGAGTTATACTACATGTAAGTGCAATAAAATCACTTGTCATTTCGATAATTTGCTAAAACAAATCAGAAAGAGTGTTTAGACCTCTATTTACTCAAATATATATTTCCTCTGTATTCAATCCTGATACAGCAATAACACGACGACCCAATACAAATTATGTTAGCTTGTTTCAGGCGTTCGGGATAGTGAGGAGCTTAGCTATAGTGAAATTGATACTTGTGAGTGAGTGCACGTACCACGCGTGGACTCATTCAAGTATCGCCAAATTATTCGGAGGCCATTCGGAAGTTATCGGTTGCAGTCGTACGATCGTCGGAATGCACTCTGGCTTTCTTTGTAAATAAATTACGTAAAACGAAAAAAAAAACCCGAGATCTGTGAAAATGAAGTGAAAGGACAGCTGCAGAGAAATGACCCAAACTAACGACAAGACCACACAAACGAGGCTCGTACTTATAAGCAGCATTGTCTTAGGGATGGACCATTTTATTTTGGGAGGGGGGGGGGGGGGGGGGGGGGTTGGGCAATTACAAAAAAAAAATTCCTGCACAGCAAAAGTAGAGAAAAAAAATCGTGCAAAGCGAGCATCACTCCCTCACTCACAAGCAAAAGGTGAAAAAACAATTATTAACACAAATCTCTAAGACGGAAGAAAAATTTCTGAGCTCAGAAAAAATTGCCCAACCTTGAAATGGTACATCCCTTACAAACACTCGATAAGGGTTTCTATTGGAAAGCCACGGTTGTAATTTGTTTTTAGATCATACATATACAAATGT
>MU827787.1:2196741-2225669 GCA_029204205.1 Desmophyllum pertusum | reverse complement strand
GGAAAATTTTCCCAGAAAATATCGACAGGTCCGGGGTCATGAAAATTTTCCAAAAATATCGACAGGTCCGGGGTCATGAAAATTTTCCAAAAATATCGACAGGTCCGGGGTCATGAAAATTTTTCCAAAAATATCGGCAGGTCCGCGGTCATGAAAATTTTCCAAAAATATCGACAGGTCCGCGGTCATGAAAATTTTCCAAAAATATCGACAGGTCCGTGGTCATGAAAATTTTCCAAAAATATCGACAGGTCCGCGGTCATGAAAATTTTCCAAAAATATCGACAGGTCCGCGGTGATGAAAATTTTCCAAAAATATCGACAGGTCCGCGGTCATGAAAATTTTCCAAAAATATCGACAGCTCCGCGGTCATGAAAATTTTCCAAAAATATCGACAGGTCCGCGGTCATGAAAATTTTCCAAAAATATCGACAGGTCCGGGGTCATGAAAATTTTCCAAAAATATCGACAGGTCCGGGGTCATGAAAATTTTCCAAAAATATCGACAGGTCCGCGGTCATGAAAATTTTCCAAAAATATCGACAGGTCCGGGGTCATGAAAATTTTCCAAAAATATCGACAGGTCCGGGGTCATGAAAATTTTCCAAAAATATCGACAGGTCCGCGGTCATGAAAATTTTCCAAAAATATCGACAGGTCCGCGGTCATGAAAATTTTCCAAAAATATCGACAGGTCCGCGGTCATGAAAATTTTCCAAAAATATCGACAGGTCCGCGGTCATGAAAATTTTCCAAAAATATCGACAGGTCCGGGGTCATGAAAATTTCCAAAAATATCGACAGGTCCGGGGTCATGAAAATTTTCCAAAAATATCGACAGGTCCGCGGTCATGAAAATTTTCCAAAAAATATCGACAGGTCCGCGGTCATGAAAATTTTCCAAAAATATCGACAGGTCCGCGGTCATGAAAATTTTCCAAAAATATCGACAGGTCCGGGGTCATGAAAATTTTCCAAAAATATCGACAGGTCCGCGGTCATGAAAATTTTCCAAAAATATCGACAGGTCCGCGGTCATGAAAATTTTCCAAAAATATCGACAGGTCCGGGGTCATGAAAATTTCCAAAAATATCGACAGGTCCGGGGTCATGAAAATTTTCCAAAAATATCGACAGGTCCGCGGTCATGAAAATTTTCCAAAAATATCGACAGGTCCGCGGTCATGAAAATTTTCCAAAAATATCGACAGGTCCGCGGTCATGAAAATTTTCCAAAAATATCGACAGGTCCGCGGTCATGAAAATTTTCCAAAAATATCGACAGGTCCGCGGTCATGAAAATTTTCCAAAAATATCGACAGGTCCGGGGTCATGAAAATTTTCCAAAAATATCGACAGGTCCGCGGTCATGAAAATTTTCCAAAAATATCGACAGGTCCGCGGTCATGAAAATTTTCCAAAAATATCGACAGGTCCGCGGTCATGAAAATTTTCCAAAAATATCGACAGGTCCGGGGTCATGAAAATTTTCCAAAAATATCGACAGGTCCGCGGTCATGAAAATTTTCCAAAAATATCGACAGGTCCGCGGTCATGAAAATTTTCCAAAAATATCGACAGGTCCGCGGTCATGAAAATTTTCCAAAAATATCGACAGGTCCGCGGTCATGAAAATTTTCCAAAAATATCGACAGGTCCGCGGTCATGAAAATTTTCCAAAAATATCGACAGGTCCGCGGTCATGAAAATTTTCCAAAAATATCGACAGGTCCGGGGTCATGAAAATTTTCCAAAAATATCGACAGGTCCGCGGTCATGAAAATTTTCCAAAAATATCGACAGGTCCGCGGTCATGAAAATTTTCCAAAAATATCGACAGGTCCGGGGTCATGAAAATTTTCCAAAAATATCGACAGGTCCGCGGTCATGAAAATTGTCCAAAATATCGACAGGTCCGCGGTCATGAAAATTGTCCAAAAATATCGACAGGTCCGCGGTCATGAAAATTTTCCAAAAATATCGACAGGTCCGCGGTCATGAAAATTTTCCAAAAATATCGACAGGTCCGCGGTCATGAAAATTTTCCAAAAATATCGACAGGTCCGCGGTCATGAAAATTTTCCAAAAATATCGACAGGTCCGCGGTCATGAAAATTTTCCAAAAATATCGACAGGTCCGGGTCATGAAAATTTTCCAAAAATATCGACAGGTCCGCGGTCATGAAAATTTTCCAAAAATATCGACAGGTCCGCGGTCATGAAAATTTTCCAAAAATATCGACAGGTCCGCGGTCATGAAAATTTTCCAAAAATATCGACAGGTCCGCGGTCATGAAAATTTTCCAAAAATATCGACAGGTCCGCGGTCATGAAAATTTTCCAAAAATATCGACAGGTCCGCGGTCATGAAAATTGTCCAAAAATATCGACAGGTCCGCGGTCATGAAATTTTCCAAAAATATCGACAGGTCCGGGTCATGAAAATTTTCCAAAAATATCGACAGGTCCGCGGTCATGAAAATTTTCCAAAAATATCGACAGGTCCGGGGTCATGAAAATTTTCCAAAAATATCGACAGGTCCGGGGTCATGAAAATTTTCCAAAAATATCGACAGGTCCGCGGTCATGAAAATTTTCCAAAAATATCGACAGGTCCGCGGTCATGAAAATTGTCCAAAAATATCGACAGGTCCGCGGTCATGAAAATTTTCCAAAAATATCGACAGGTCCGGGGTCATGAAAATTTTCCAAAAATATCGACAGGTCCGCGGTCATGAAAATTTTCCAAAAATATCGACAGGTCCGGGGTCATGAAAATTTTCCAAAAAATATCGACAGGTCCGCGGTCATGAAAATTTTCCAAAAATATCGACAGGTCCGCGGTCATGAAAATTTTCCAAAAATATCGACAGGTCCGGGGTCATGAAAATTTTCCAAAAATATCGACAGGTCCGCGGTCATGAAAATTTTCCAAAAATATCGACAGGTCCGCGGTCATGAAAATTTTCCAAAAATATCGACAGGTCCGCGGTCATGAAAATTTTCCAAAAATATCGACAGGTCCGCGGTCATGAAAATTTTCCAAAAATATCCACAGGTCCGCGGTCATGAAAATTTTCCAAAAATATCGACAGGTCCGCGGTCATGAAAATTTTCCAAAAATATCGACAGGTCCGGGGTCATGAAAATTTTCCAAAAATATCGACAGGTCCGCGGTCATGAAAATTTTCCAAAAATATCGACAGGTCCGCGGTCATGAAAATTTCCAAAAATATCGACAGGTCCGCGGTCATGAAAATTTTCCAAAAATATCGACAGGTCCGCGGTCATGAAATTTTCCAAAAATATCGACAGGTCCGGGGTCATGAAAATTTTCCAAAAATATCGACAGGTCCGCGGTCATGAAAATTTTCCAAAAATATCGACAGGTCCGCGGTCATGAAAATTTTCCAAAAATATCGACAGGTCCGCGGTCATGAAAATTTTCCAAAAATATCGACAGGTCCGCGGTCATGAAAATTTCCAAAAATATCGACAGGTCCGGGGTCATGAAAATTTTCCAAAAATATCGACAGGTCCGCGGTCATGAAAATTTTCCAAAAATATCGACAGGTCCGCGGTCATGAAAATTTTCCAAAAATATCGACAGGTCCGCGGTCATGAAAATTGTCCAAAAATATCGACAGGTCCGCGGTCATGAAAATTGTCCAAAAATATCGACAGGTCCGCGGTCATGAAAATTTTCCAAAAATATCGACAGGTCCGCGGTCATGAAAATTTTCCAAAAATATCGACAGGTCCGCGGTCATGAAAATTTTCCAAAAATATCGACAGGTCCGGGGTGATGAAAATTTTCCAAAAATATCCACAGGTCCGCGGTCATGAAAATTTCCAAAAATATCGACAGGTCCGCGGTCATGAAAATTTTCCAAAAATATCGACAGGTCCGCGGTCATGAAAATTTTCCAAAAATATCGACAGGTCCGCGGTCATGAAAATTTTCCAAAAATATCGACAGGTCCGCGGTCATGAAAATTTTCCAAAAATATCGACAGGTCCGCGGTCATGAAAATTTCCAAAAATATCCACAGGTCCGCGGTCATGAAAATTTTCCAAAAATATCGACAGGTCCGGGGTCATGAAAATTTTCCAAAAATATCGACAGGTCCGCGGTCATGAAAATTTTCCAAAAATATCCACAGGTCCGCGGTCATGAAAATTTTCCAAAAATATCCACAGGTCCGCGGTCATGAAAATTTTCCAAAAATATCGACAGGTCCGCGGTCATGAAAATTTTCCAAAAATATCGACAGGTCCGCGGTCATGAAAATTTTCCAAAAATATCGACAGGTCCGCGGTCATGAAAATTTTCCAAAAATATCGACAGGTCCGCGGTCATGAAAATTTTCCAAAAATATCGACAGGTCCGCGGTCATGAAAATTTTCCAAAAATATCGACAGGTCCGCGGTCATGAAAATTTTCCAAAAATATCGACAGGTCCGCGGTCATGAAAATTTTCCAAAAATATCCACAGGTCCGCGGTCATGAAAATTTTCCAAAAATATCGACAGGTCCGCGGTCATGAAAATTTTCCAAAAATATCCACAGGTCCGCGGTCATGAAAATTTTCCAAAAATATCGACAGGTCCGCGGTCATGAAAATTTTCCAAAAATATCGACAGGTCCGGGGTGATGAAAATTTTCCAAAAATATCCACAGGTCCGCGGTCATGAAAATTTTCCAAAAATATCGACAGGTCCGCGGTCATGAAAATTTTCCAAAAATATCGACAGGTCCTGGGTCATGAAAATTTTCCAAAAATATCGACAGGTCCGCGGTCATGAAAATTTTCCAAAAATATCCACAGGTCCGCGGTCATGAAAATTTTCCAAAAATATCGACAGGTCCGCGGTCATGAAAATTTTCCAAAAATATCGACAGGTCCGGGGTCATGAAAATTTTCCAAAAATATCGACAGGTCCGCGGTCATGAAAATTTTCCAAAAATATCGACAGGTCCGCAGTCATGAAAATTTTCCAAAAATATCGACAGGTCCGGGGTCATGAAAATTTTCCAAAAATATCGACAGGTCCGCGGTCATGAAAATTTTCCAAAAATATCGACAGGTCCGCGGTCATGAAAATTTTCCAAAAATATCGACAGGTCCGGGGTCATGAAAATTTTCCAAAAATATCGACAGGTCTGCGGTCATGAAAATTTTCCAAAAATATCCACAGGTCCGCGGTCATGAAAATTGTCCAAAAATATCGACAGGTCCGCGGTCATGAAAATTTCCAAAAATATCGACAGGTTCAGGGTGATGAAAATTTTCCAAAAATATCCACAGGTCCGCGGTCATGAAAATTTTCCAAAAATATCCACAGGTCCGCGGTCATGAAAATTTTCCAAAAATATCGACAGGTCCGCGGTCATGAAAATTTTCCAAAAATATCCACAGGTCCGCGGTCATGAAAATTTTCCAAAAATATCGACAGGTCCGGGGTCATGAAAATTTCCAAAAATATCGACAGGTCCGCGGTCATGAAAATTGTCCAAAAATATCCACAGGTCCGCGGTCATGAAAATTGTCCAAAAATATCGACAGGTCCGCGGTCATGAAAATTTTCCAAAAATATCGACAGGTCCGGGTCATGAAAATTTTCCAAAAATATCCACAGGTCCGCGGTCATGAAAATTTCCAAAAATATCCACAGGTCCGCGGTCATGAAAATTTTCCAAAAATATCGACAGGTCCGCGGTCATGAAAATTTTCCAAAAATATCGACAGGTCCGCGGTCATGAAAATTGTCCAAAAATATCCACAGGTCCGCGGTCATGAAAATTGTCCAAAAATATCGACAGGTCCGCGGTCATGAAAATTTTCCAAAATATCGACAGGTCCGGGTGATGAAAATTTTCCAAAAATATCGACAGGTCCGGGGTCATGAAAATTTTCCAAAAATATCGACAGGTCCGCAGTCATGAAAATTTTCCAAAAATATCGACAGGTCCGGGTGATGAAAATTTTCCAAAAATATCCACAGGTCCGCGGTCATGAAAATTTTCCAAAAATATCCACAGGTCCGCGGTCATGAAAATTTTCCAAAAATATCGACAGGTCCGGGGTCATGAAAATTTTCCAAAAATATCCACAGGTCCGGGGTCATGAAAATTGTCCAAAAATATCCACAGGTCCGCGGTCATGAAAATTTTCCAAAAATATCGACAGGTCCGGGGTGATGAAAATTTTCCAAAAATATCCACAGGTCCGCGGTCATGAAAATTTTCCAAAAATATCCACAGGTCCGCGGTCATGAAAATTTTCCAAAAATATCGACAGGTCCGCGGTCATGAAAATTGTCCAAAAATATCCACAGGTCCGCGGTCATGAAAATTTTCCAAAAATATCCACAGGTCCGCGGTCATGAAAATTTTCCAAAAATATCGACAGGTCCGGGGTGATGAAAATTTTCCAAAAATATCCACAGGTCCGCGGTCATGAAAATTTTCCAAAAATATCCACAGGTCCGCGGTCATGAAAATTGTCCAAAAATATCCAGAGGTACGCGGTCATGAAAATTTTCCAAAAATATCCACAGGTCCGCGGTCATGAAAATTTTCCAAAAATATCCACAGGTCCGGCGTGATGAAAATTTTCCAAAAATATCTACAGGTCCGCGGTCATGAAAATTTTCCAAAAATATCCACAGGTCCGCGGTCATGAAAATTTTCCAAAAATATCCACAGGTCCGGGGTCATGAAAATTTTCCAAAAATATCGACAGGTACGCGGTCATGAAAATTTTCCAAAAAATATCCACAGGTCCGTGGTCATGAAAATTTCAAAAAATATCCACAGGTCCGCGGTCATGAAAATTTTCCAAAAATATCCACAGGTCCGCGGTCATGAAAATTTTCCAAAAATATCGACAGGTCCGGGGTGATGAATATTTTCCAAAAATATCCACAGGTCCGGGGTCATGAAAATTGTCCAAAAATATCCACAGGTACGCGGTCATGAAAATTTTCCAAAAATATCGACAGGTCCGCGGTCATGAAAATTTTCCAAAAATATCCACAGGTCCGGGGTGATGAAAATTTTCCAAAAATATCCACAGGTCCACGGTCATGAAAATTTTCCAAAAATATCGACAGGTCCGCGGTCATGAAAATTGTCCAAAAATATCAGTCTCAAAAAGGTCTCAAAAAGGTCTCAAAAAGATCTCAAAAAGGTCTAAAAAAGTTCTCAAAAGGTCTCAAAAAAGGTCACAAAAAGTTCTCAAAGGTCTCAAAAAGGTTTCGAAAAGTTCTCAAAAGGTCTCAAAAAGGTCTCAAAAAGGTCTCAAAATGTCTCAAAAGGTCTCAAAAAAGGTCTAAAAAAGTTCTCAAAAGGTCTCAAAAAGGTCTCAAAAAGTTCTCAAAAGGCCTCAAAAAGGTCTCAAAAAGTTCTCAAAAAGTCTCAAAAAGGTCTCAAAAAGGTCTCAAAAAGATCTCAAAAAGGTCTAAAAAGTCTCAAAAAGTTCTCAAAAGGTCTGAAAAAGGTCTCAAAATGGTCTCAAAAGTCTCAAAAGGTCTCAAAAAGTTCTCAAAAGATCTAAAAAGGTTTCGAAAAGGTCTCAAAAAGTCTCAAAAAGTTCTCAAAAAGTCTCAAAAAGGTCTCAAAAAGGTCTCAAAAAGATCTCAAAAAGGTCTAAAAAAGTTCTCAAAAAGTTCTCAAAAGATCTGAAAAGGTCTCAAAAGGTCTCAAAAAGGTCTCAAAAAGGTCTCAAAAAGTCTCAAAAGATCTAAAAAAGGTTTCGAAAAGTTCTCAAAAAGTCTCAAAAGGTCTCAAAAAGTTCTCAAAAGGTCTCAAAAAGGTCTCAAAAGGTCTCAAAAAGTTCTCAAAAAGTCTCAAAAAGGTCTCAAAAAGTTCTCAAAAGGTCTCAAAAAGGTCTCAAAAAGTTCTCAAAAGATCTAAAAAAGGTCTCGAAAAGTTCTCAAAAGGTCTCAAAAGGTCTCAAAAAGGTCTCAAAAGGTATCAAAAAGGTCTCAAAAAGGTCTCAAAAAGATCTCAAAAAGGTCTAAAAAAGTTCTCAAAAAGTCTCAAAAAGGTCTCAAAATGTCTCAAAAGGTCTCAAAAAGGTCTAAAAAAAGTTCTCAAAAGGTCTCAAAAAGGTCTCAAAAAGTTCTCAAAAAGGCCTCAAAAAGGTCTCAAAAAGTTCTCAAAAAAGGTCTCAAAAAGGTCTCAAAAGGTCTCAAAAAGATCTCAAAAAGGTCTAAAAAAGTTCTCAAAAAGTTCTCAAAAGGTCTGAAAAAGGTCTCAAATGGTCTCAAAAGGTCTCAAAAAGGTCTCAAAAAGTTCTCAAAAGATCTAAAAAGGTTTCGAAAAGCGTCTCAAAAGGTCTCAAAAAGTTCTCAAAAAGTCTCAAAAAGGTCTCAAAAAGGTCTCAAAAAGATCTCAAAAAGGTCTAAAAAAGTTCTCAAAAGGTCTCAAAAGATCTGAAAAAGGTCTCAAAATGGTCTCAAAAGGTCTCAAAAAGGTCTCAAAAGGTTCTCAAAAGATCTAAAAAAGGTTTCGAAAAGTTCTCAAAAAGGTCTCAAAAAGGTCTCAAAAAGTTCTCAAAAGGTCTCAAAAAGGTCTCAAAAAGGTCTCAAAAAGTTCTCAAAAGGTCTCAAAAAGGTCTCAAAAAGTTCTCAAAAGGTCTCAAAAAGGTCTCAAAAAGTTCTCAAAAGATCTAAAAAAGGTTTCGAAAAGTTCTCAAAAAGGTCTCAAAAGGTCTCAAAAAGGTCTCAAAAGGTATCAAAAAGGTCTCAAAAAGGTCTCAAAAAGATCTCAAAAAGGTCTAAAAAAGTTCTCAAAAAGTTCTCAAAAGGTCTCAAAAAGGTCTCAAAAAGTTCTCAAAAGGTCTCAAAAAGGTCTCAAAAAGTTCTCAAAAGGTCTAAAAAAGGTCTCGAAAAGTTCTCAAAAGGTCTCAAAAAGGTCCTCAAAAAGGTCTCAAAAGGTATCAAAAAGGTCTCAAAAAGGTCTCAAAAAGATCTCAAAAAGTTCTCAAAAGGTCTCAAAAAGGTCTCAAAAAGTTCTCAAAACGTCTCAAAAAGGTCTCAAAAAGTTCTCAAAAGATCAAAAAAAGGTTTCGAAAAGTTCTCAAAAAGGTCTCAAAAGTTCTCAAAAAGTCTCAAAAAGGTCTCAAAAAGGTCTCAAAAGGTCTCAAAAAGGTCTCAAAAAGTTCTCAAAAAGGTTCTCAAAAGATCTGAAAAAGGTCTCAAAAGGTCTCAAAAGGTCTCAAAAAGGTCTCAAAAAGATCTCAAAAGATCTCAAAAAGGTTTCGAAAAGTTCTCAAAAGGTCTCAAAAAGGTCTCAAAAAGTTCTCAAAAGGTCTCAAAAGGTCTCAAAAGGTTCTCAAAAGATCTAAAAAAGGTTTCGAAAAGTCTCAAAAGGTCTCAAAAGGTCTCAAAAAGGTCTCAAAAGGTCTCAAAAGGTCTCAAAAAGGTCTCAAAAAGATCTCAAAAAGGTCTCAAAAAGTACTCAAAAAGTCTCAAAAGGTCTCAAAAAGGTCTCAAAAAGTTCTCAAAAGGTCTCAAAAAGGTCTCAAAAGTTCTCAAAAGATCTCAAAAAGGTTTCGAAAAGTTCTCAAAAGGTCTCAAAAAGGTCTCAAAATGTCTCAAAAGGTCTCAAAAAGGTCTCAAAAAGGTCTCAAAAAGTTCTCAAAAAGGTCTCAAAAAGGTCTCAAAAAGTTCTCAAAAAGTTCTCAAAGGTCTCAAAAAGGTCTCAAAAAGTTCTCAAAAGGTCTCAAAAGGTCTCAAAAAGGTCTCAAAAGTTCTCAAAAGGTCTCAAAAAGGTCTCAAAAAGTTCTCAAAAGATCTCAAAAAGGTCTCAAAAAGGTCTCAAAAGGTCTCAAAAAGGTCTCAAAAAGGTCTGAAAAGTTCTCAAAAAGGTCTCAAAAAGGTCTCAAAAAGGTCTCAAAAGGTTCTCAAAAGGTCTCAAAAGGTCTCAAAAAGTTCTCAAAACGTCTCAAAAAGGTCTCAAAAAGTCTCAAAAAGATCTCAAAAAAGGTCTCAAAAAGGTCTCAAAAAGGTCTCAAAAAGTTCTCAAAAGGTCTCAAAAAGGTCTCAAAAAGGTCTCAAAAGGTCTCAAAAAGGTCTCAAAAAGGTCTCAAAAGGTCTCAAAAAGGTCTCAAAAAGGTCTCAAAATGGTCTCAAAAGGTCTCAAAAAGGTCTCAAAAAGTCTCAAAAGGTCTCAAAAAGGTCTCAAAAAGGTCTCAAAAAGGTCTCAAAAAGGTCTCAAAAAGTCTCAAAAGGTCTCAAAAAGGTCTCAAAAAGGTCTCAAAAGGTCTCAAAAAGGTCTCAAAAAGGTCTCAAAAAGGTCTCAAAAAAGGTCTCAAAAAGGTCTCAAAAGGTCTCAAAAAGGTCTCAAAAAGGTCTCAAAAAGTTCTCAAAAAGGTCTCAAAAGGTCTCAAAAAGGTCTCAAAAAGGTCTCAAAAAGTTCTCAAAAGGTCTCAAAAAGGTCTCAAAAAGTTCTCAAAAGGTCTCAAAAAGGTCTCAAAAAGGTCTCAAAAGTCTCAAAAAGGTCTCAAAAAGTTCTCAAAAGGTCTCAAAAAGGTCTCAAAAAGTTCTCAAAAGGTCTCAAAAGGTCTCAAAAAGGTCTCAAAAAGTTCTCAAAAAGTCTCAAAAAGGTCTCAAAAGGTCTCAAAAAGTTCTCAAAAGGTCTCAAAAAGGTCTCAAAAGGTCTCAAAAAGTTCTCAAAAAGGTCTCAAAAAGGTCTCAAAAAGTTCTCAAAAGGTCTCAAAAAGGTCTCAAAAAGGTCTCAAAAAGGTCTCAAAAAGTCTCAAAAGGTCTCAAAAAGGTCTCAAAAAGGTCTCAAAAAGGTCTCAAAAGGTCTCAAAAAGGTCTCAAAAAGGTCTCAAAAAGTTCTCAAAAAGGTCTCAAAAAGTTCTCAAAAAGGTCTCAAAAAGGTCTCAAAAAGGTCTCAAAAAGGTCTCAAAAAGTTCTCAAGGTATCAAAAAGTTCTCAAAAGTCTCAAAAAGGTCTCAAAAGGTCTCAAAAAGTTCTCAAAAGGTCTCAAAAAGGTCTCAAAAAGTTCTCAAAAGGTCTCAAAAAGGTCTCAAAAGGTCTCAAAAAGTTCTCAAAAAGGTCTCAAAAAGTTCTCAAAGGTCTAAAAAAAGTTCTCAAAAGGTCTCAAAAAGTTCTCAAAAGGTCTCAAAAAGGTCTCAAAAAGTTCTCAAAAGGTCTCAAAAATGTCTCAAAAAGGTCTCAAAAAGGTCTCAAAAAGGTCTCAAAAGGTCTCAAAAAGTTCTCAAAAAGTTCTCAAAAGGTCTCAAAAAGGTCTCAAAAAGTTCTCAAAAGGTCTAAAAAAAGTTCTCAAAAGGTCTCAAAAAGTTCTCAAAAGGTCTCAAAAAGGTCTCAAAAAGTTCTCAAAAGGTCTCAAAAAGGTCTCAAAAAGGTCTCAAAAGGTCTCAAAAAGGTCTCAAAAAGGTCTGAAAAAGTTCTCAAAAGGTCTCAAAAAGGTCTCAAAAAGGTCTCAAAAGGTCTCAAAAAGGTCTCAAAAAGATCTCAAAGAGGTCTCAAAAAGGTCTGAAAAAGTTCTCAAAAGGTCTCAAAAAGGTCTCAAAAAGGTCTCAAAAAGGTCTCAAAAGGTCTCAAAAAGGTCTCAAAAAGGTCTCAAAAAGTTCTCAAAAGGTCTCAAAAAGGTCTCAAAAAGGTCTCAAAAGGTCTCAAAAAGGTCTCAAAAAGTTCTCAAAAGGTCTCAAAAAGGTCTCAAAAGGTCTCAAAAAGGTCTCAAAAAGGTCTGAAAAAGTTCTCAAAAGTCTCAAAAGGTCTCAAAAAGGTCTCAAAAAGGTCTCAAAAAGGTCTCAAAAAGGTCTCAAAAAGTTCTCAAAAGGTCTCAAAAGGTCTCAAAAAGGTCTCAAAAGGTCTCAAAAAGGTCTCAAAAGGTCTCAAAAAGGTCTCAAAAAGGTCTAAAAAGTTCTCAAAAGGTCTCAAAAAAGGTCTCAAAAAGGTCTGAAAAAGTTCTCAAAAGGTCTCAAAAAGGTCTCAAAAAGGTCTCAAAAAGTTCTCAAAAAGGTCTCAAAAAGTTCTCAAAAGGTCTCAAAAAGGTCTCAAAAAGTTCTCAAAAGGTCTCAAAAAGGTCTCAAAAAGGTCTCAAAAGGTCTCAAAAAGGTCTCAAAAAGGTCTCAAAAAGTTCTCAAAAGGTCTCAAAAAGGTCTCAAAAAGGTCTCAAAAGGTCTCAAAAAGGTCTCAAAAAGGTCTCAAAAAGGTCTCAAAAAGGTCTCAAAAGGTCTCAAAAAGGTCTCAAAAAGGTCTCAAAAAGTTCTCAAAAGGTCTCAAAAGGTCTCAAAAAGGTCTCAAAAAGGTCTCAAAAAGGTCTCAAAAGGTCTCAAAAAGGTCTCAAAAAGTTCTCAAAAGGTCTCAAAAAGGTCTCAAAAAGGTCTCAAAAGGTCTCAAAAAGGTCTCAAAAAGGTCTCAAAAGGTCTCAAAAAGGTCTCAAAAAGGTCTCAAAAAGTTCTCAAAAGGTCTCAAAAAGGTCTCAAAAAGGTCTCAAAAGGTCTCAAAAAGGTCTCAAAAAGGTCTCAAAAAGGTCTCAAAAAGGTCTCAAAAGGTCTCAAAAGGTCTCAAAAAGGTCTGAAAAAAGTTCTCAAAAGATCTCAAAAGGTCTCAAAAGGTCTCAAAAGGTCTCAAAAAGGTCTCAAAAGGTCTCAAAAAGGTCTCAAAAAGTTCTCAAAAGGTCTCAAAAGGTCTCAAAAAGGTCTCAAAAGGTCTCAAAAAGTCTCAAAAAGGTCTCAAAAAGGTCTCAAAAAGGTCTCAAAAAGGTCCTCAAAAGGTCTCAAAAAGGTCTCAAAAAGGTCTGAAAAAGTTCTCAAAAGGTCTCAAAAAGTTCTCAAAAAGGTCTCAAAAGGTCTCAAAAAGGTCTCAAAAAGTTCTCAAAAGGTCTCAAAATGTTCTCAAAAAGGTCTCAAAAAGGTCTCAAAAAGGTCTCAAAAAGTTCTCAAAAGGTCTCAAAAAGGTCTCAAAAGGTCTCAAAAAAGTTCTCAAAAAGTTCTCAAAAGGTCTCAAAAAGGTCTCAAAAAGGTCTCAAAAAGTTCTCAAAAGGTCTCAAAAAGGTCTCAAAAAGGTCTCAAAAGGTCTCAAAAAAGGTCTCAAAAAGATCTCAAAAAGGTCTCAAAAAGGTCTCAAAAAGGTCTCAAAAAGGTCTCAAAAAAGGTCTCAAAAGGTCTCAAAAAGGTCTCAAAAAGTTCTCAAAAGGTCTCAAAAAGGTCTCAAAAAGGTCTCAAAAAGTTCTCAAAAAGGTCTCAAAAAGGTCTCAAAAAGGTCTCAAAAAGTTCTCAAAAGGTCTCAAAAAGGTCTCAAAAGGTCTCAAAAAGGTCTCAAAAAGGTCTCAAAAAGGTCTCAAAAGGTCTCAAAAAGGTCTCAAAAGTTCTCAAAAGGTCTCAAAAAGGTCTCAAAAAGATCTCAAAAAGTTCTCAAAAGGTCTGAAAAAGTTCTCAAAAGGTCTCAAAAAGCTCTCAAAAAGGTCTGAAAAAGTTCTCAAAAGGTCTCAAAAAGATCTCAAAAAGGTCTCAAAAGGTCTCAAAAAGGTCTCAAAAAGTTCTCAAAAGGTCTCAAAAAGGTCTCAAAAAGGTCTCAAAAGGTCTCAAAAAGGTCTCAAAAAGGTCTCAAAAAGGTCTCAAAAGGTCTCAAAAAGGTCTCAAAAAGGTCTCAAAAAGTTCTCAAAAAGGTCTCAAAAGGTCTCAAAAAGGTCTCAAAAAGGTCTCAAAAAGGTCTCAAAAGGTCTCAAAAGGTCTAAAAAAAGTCTCAAAAGGTTCTCAAAAGGTTCTCAAAGAGGTCTCAAAAAAGTTCTCAAAAGGTCTCAAAAAGGTCTCAAAAAGGTCTCAAAAAGGTCTCAAAAAGGTCTGAAAAAGTTCTCAAAAGGTCTCAAAAAGGTCTCAAAAAGGTCTCAAAAAGGTCTCAAAAAGGTCTCAAAAAGATCTCAAAGAGGTCTCAAAAAGGTCTGAAAAAGTTCTCAAAAGGTCTCAAAAAGATCTCAAAAAGGTCTCAAAAAGGTCTCAAAAAGGTCTCAAAAAGTTCTCAAAAGGTCTCAAAAAGGTCTCAAAAAGTCTCAAAAGGTCTCAAAAAGGTCTCAAAAAGGTCTCAAAAAGGTCTCAAAAAGGTCTCAAAAGGTCTCAAAAAGGTCTCAAAAAGGTCTGAAAAAGTTCTCAAAAAGGTCTCAAAAGGTCTCAAAAAAGGTCTCAAAAAGGTCTCAAAAGGTCTCAAAGGTCTCAAAAAGGTCTCAAAAAGGTCTCAAAAAGGTCTCAAAAAGGTCTGAAAAAGTTCTCAAAAAGGTCTCAAAAAGGTCTCAAAAAAGGTCTCAAAAAGTTCTCAAAAGGTCTCAAAAAGGTCTCAAAAGGTCTCAAAAAGGTCTCAAAAAGTCTCAAAAAGGTCTCAAAAGGTCTCAAAAAGGTCTCAAAAGGTTCTCAAAAAAGTTCTCAAAAGGTCTCAAAAAGGTCTCAAAAAGGTCTCAAAAAGGTCTCAAAAGGTCTCAAAAGGTCTCAAAAAGGTCTCAAAAGGTCTCAAAAAGTTCTCAAAAGGTCTCAAAAAGTCTCAAAAAGGTCTCAAAAAAGGTCTCAAAAAGGTCTCAAAAAGGTCTCAAAAAGTTCTCAAAAAGGTCTCAAAAAGGTCTCAAAAAGGTCTCAAAAAGTTCTCAAAAGGTCTCAAAAGGTCAAAAAGGTCTCAAAAAGGTCTCAAAAAGTTCTCAAAAGGTCTCAAAAAGGTCTCAAAAAGGTCTCAAAAAGTTCTCAAAAAGGTCTCAAAAAGGTCTCAAAAAGTCTCAAAAGGTCTCAAAAAGGTCTCAAAAAGGTCTCAAAAGGTTCTCAAAAGGTCTCAAAAGGTCTCAAAAAGGTCTCAAAAGTCTCAAAAAGGTCTCAAAAAGGTCTCAAAAGGTCTCAAAAGGTCTCAAAAAGGTCTCAAAAAGTTCTCAAGGTCTCAAAAGGTCTCAAAAAGGTCTCAAAAGGTCTCAAAAAGGTCTCCAAAAAAGGTCTGAAAAAGTTCTCAAAAGGTCTCAAAAAGGTCTCAAAAAGGTCTCAAAAGGTCTCAAAAAGGTCTCAAAAAGTTCTCAAAAGGTCTCAAAAAGGTCTCAAAAAGGTCTCAAAAGGTCTCAAAAGGTCTCAAAAAGGTCTCAAAAAAGGTCTCAAAAAGGTCTCAAAAAGGTCTCAAAAAGGTCTCAAAAAGGTCTCAAAAAGGTTCTCAAAAGGTCTCAAAAGGTCTCAAAAAGGTCTCAAAAAGGTCTCAAAAAGGTCTCAAAAGGTCTCAAAAAGTCTCAAAAAGGTCTCAAAAAGGTCTCAAAAAGGTCTCAAAAGGTCTCAAAAAGTTCTCAAAAAGGTCTCAAAAGGTCTCAAAAAGGTCTCAAAAAGGTCTCAAAAGGTCTCAAAAAGGTCTCAAAAGGTCTCAAAAAGGTCTCAAAAAAGTTCTCAAAAGGTCTCAAAAAGGTCTCAAAAAGGTCTCAAAAAAGTCTCAAAAGGTCTCAAAAAGGTCTCAAAAAGGTCTCAAAAAGGTCTCAAAAGTTCTCAAAAGGTCTCAAAAAGGTCTCAAAAAGGTCTCAAAAAGGTCTCAAAAAGGTCTCAAAAAGGTCTCAAAAAGGTCTCAAAAAGGTCTCAAAAGGTCTCAAAAAGGTCTCAAAAAGGTCTCAAAAAGTTCTCAAAAGGTCTCAAAAGGTCTCAAAAAGGTCTCAAAAAGGTCTCAAAAAAGGTCTCAAAAGGTCTCAAAAGGTCTCAAAAAGGTCTCAAAAAGGTCTCAAAAAGGTCTCAAAAAGGTTCTGAAAAAGTTCTCAAAAAGGTCTCAAAAAGGTCTCAAAAAGGTCTCAAAAAAGTTCTCAAAAAGGTCTCAAAAAGTCTCAAAAGGTCTCAAAAAGGTCTCAAAAAGTTCTCAAAAGGTCTCAAAAAGGTCTCAAAAAGGTCTCAAAAAGGTCTCAAAAGGTCTCAAAAGGTCTCAAAAAGGTCTCAAAAAGGTCTCAAAAGGTTCTCAAAAAGGGTCTCAAAAAGGTCTCAAAAAGGTCTCAAAAGGTCTCAAAAAGGTCTCAAAAGGTCTCAAAAAGGTCTCAAAAAATCAAAAAGGTCTTCAAAAAGGTCTCAAAAAGGTCTCAAAAAGGTTCTCAAAAGGTCTCAAAAAAGGTTCTCAAAAAGGTCTCAAAAAGGTCTCAAAAAGTTCTCAAAAGGTCTCAAAAAGGTCTCAAAAAGGTCTCAAAAGGTCTCAAAAAGGTCTCAAAAAAGGTCTCAAAAAGGTCTCAAAAAAGGTCTCAAAAAGGTCTCAAAAAAGGTCTCAAAAAGGTCTCAAAAGGTCTCAAAAAGGTCTCAAAAAGGTCTCAAAAAAGTTCTCAAAAAGGTCTCAAAAAGGTCTCAAAAGTCTTCAAAAAGGTCTCAAAAGGTCTCAAAAAGGTCTTCAAAAAGGTCTCAAAAAGGTTCTCAAAAAGGTCCAAAAAGGTCTCAAAAAGGTCTCAAAAGGTCTCCAAAAAAGTTCTCAAAAAGGTCTCAAATAGGTCTCAAAAAGGTCTCAAAAAGGTCTCAAAAAGGTCTCAAAAAGGTCTCAAAAGGTCTCAAAAAGGTCTCAAAAAGGTCTCAAAAAGGTCTCAAAAAGGTCTCAAAAGGTCTCAAAAGGGTCTCAAAAGGTCTCAAAGTTCTCAAAAAGGTCTCAAAAAGGTCTCAAAAAAAAAGGTCTCAAAAGGTCTCAAAAAGGTCTCAAAAAAGTTCTCAAAAGGTCTCAAAAAGGTCTCAAAAAGGTCTCAAAAAGTTCTCAAAAGGTCCTCAAAAAGGTCTCAAAAGTTCTCAAAAAGGTCTCAAAAAGGTCTCAAAAAGGTCTCAAAAAGGTCTCAAAAAAGGTCTCAAAGGTCTCAAAAAGGTCTCAAAAAGGTCTCAAAAAGGTCTCAAAAAGGTCTCAAAAAGGTCTCAAAAGTTCTCAAAAGGTCTCAAAAGTTCTCAAAAAGGTCTTGAAAAAGTTCTCAAAAGGTCTCAAAAAGGTCTCAAAAAAAAAAAGGTCTCAAAAAGGTCTCAAAAAGGTCTCAAAAGGTCTCAAAAAGGTCTCAAAAAGGTCTCAAAATTCCAAAGGTCTCAAAAAGGTCTCAAAAGGTCTCAAAAAAAAGGTCTCAAAAAGGTCTCAAAAAGGTCTCAAAAAGGTTCTCAAAAGGTCTCAAAAGGTCTCAAAAAGGTCTCAAAAGGTCTCAAAAAGGTTCTCAAACGTCTCAAAGGTCTCAACAAAAGGTCTCAAAAAGGTCTCAAAAGGTCTCAAAAGGTCTCAAAAGGTCTCAAAAAGTTCTCAAAAGGTCTCAACAAAAAGGTCTCAAAAAAAAAGGTCTCAAAAAGGTCTCAAAAAGGTCTCAAAAAGGGTCTCAAAAAGGTCTCAAAAAAGGTCTCAAAAAGTTCTCAAAAGGTCTCAAAAAGGTCTCAAAAAGGTCTCAAAAAGGTCTCAAAAGGTCTCAAAAAGGTCTCAAAAAGAAAGGTCTCAAAAAGGTCTCAAAAGGTCTCAAAAAGGTCTCAAAAAGGTCTGAAAAAGTTCTCAAAAGGTCTCAAAAAGTCTCAAAAGGTCTCAAAAAGGTCTCAAAAAGGTTTTCTCAAAAAGTTCTCAAAAGGTCTCAAAAAGGTCTCAAAAAGGTCTTCAAAAAGGTCTCAAAAAGGTCTCAAAGGTCTCAAAAGGTCTCAAAAAAGTTCTCAAAAGGTCTCAAAAGGTCTCAAAAAAAAAAAGGTCTCAAAAGTCTCAAAAAGGTCTCCAAAAAGGTCTCAAAAAGGTCTCAAAAAGGTCTCAAAAGGTCTCAAAAAGGTCTCAAAAAGGTCTCAAAAAGGTCTCAAAAAGGTCTCAAAAGTTCTCAAAAAGGTCTCAAAAAGGTCTCAAAAAGTCTCAAAAGGTCTCAAAAGGTCTCAAAAAGGTCTCAAAAGGTTCTCAAAAGGTCTCAAAAAGGTCTCAAAAGGTCTCAAAAAGGTCTCAAAAAGTCTCAAAAAGGTCTCAAAAGTTCTCAAAGGTCTCAAAAAGGTCTCAAAAAGGTCTCAAAAAGGTCCTCAAAAGGTCTCAAAAAGGTCTCAAAGTTTTCAAAAAGGTCTCAAAAGGTCTCAAAAAAGGTCTCAAAAAGGTCTCAAAAGTTCTCAAAAGGTCTCAAAAAGTCTCAAAAAGGTCTCAAAAGGTCTCAAAAGGTCTCAAAAAGGTCTCAAAAAGGTCTCAAAAAGGTCTCAAAGCTTCTCAAAAAGGTCTCAAAAAGTTCTCAAAAGGTCTCAAAAAGGTCTCAAAAAGGTCTCAAAAGGTCTCAAAAAGTCTCAAAAAGGTCTCAAAAGGTCTCAAAAGGTCTCAAAAGGTCTCAAAAGTTTCAAAAAGGTCTCAAAAAGGTCTCAAAAGGTTCTCAAAAGGTCCTCAAAAAGGTCTCAAAAGGTCTCAAAAAGGTCTCAAAAGGTCTCAAAAAGGTCTCAAAAAGGTCTCAAAAGGTCTCAAAAAGGTCTCAAAAAGGTCTCAAAAGGTCTCAAAAAGGTCTCAAAAGGTCTCAAAAAGGTCTCAAAAGGTCTCAAAAAGGTCTCAAAGTCTCAAAAGGTCTCAAAAAGGTCTCAAAAGTTTTCAAAAGGTCTCAAAAAGGTCTCAAAAAGGTCTCAAAAAGGTCTCAAAAAGGTCTCAAAAGGTCTCAAAGGTCTCAAAAAGGTCTCAAAAAGGTCTCAAAAGGTCTCAAAAGTTTTCAAAAAGGTCTCAAAAAGGTCTCAAAAAGGTCTCAAAAGGTCTCAAAAAGGTCTCAAAAAGGTCTCAAAAAGGTCTCAAAAGGTCTCAAAAGGTCTCAAAAGTTCTCAAAAAGGTCTCAAAAAGGTCTCAAAAAGGTCTCAAAAGGTCTCAAAAAGGTCTCAAAAAGGTCTCAAAAGTCTCAAAAAGGTCTCAAAAGGTCTCAAAAAGGTCTCAAAAGTTCTCAAAAGGTCTCAAAAGGTCTCAAAAAGGTCTCAAAAAGGTCTCAAAATGTTTCAAAGGTCTCAAAAAGGTCTCAAAAGTTTCAAAAAGGCCTCAAAAAGGTCTCAAAAAGGTCTCAAAAGGTCTCAAAAGGTCTCAAAGGTCTCAAAAAGGTCTCAAAAGGTCTCAAAAAGGTCTCAAAAGGTCTCAAAAAGGTCTCAAAAGTTCTCAAAAAGGTCTCAAAAAGGTCTCAAAGTTTTTCAAAAGTCTCAAAAAGGTCTCAAAAAGTTCTCAAAAGGCCTCAAAAGGTCTCAAAAGGTCTCAAAGTTTCAAAAGGTCTCAAAAAGGTCTCAAAAGGTCTCAAAAGGTCTCAAAAGGTCTCAAAAAGGTCTCAAAAAGGTCTCAAAAGGTCTCAAAAGGTCTCAAAAGGTCTCAAAAAGGTTTCAAAAAGGTCTCAAAAGTCTCAAAAGGTTTCAAAAGGTCTCAAAAAGGTCTCAAAAGGTCTCAAAAGTCTCAAAAAGGTCTCAAAAAGGTCTCAAAAGGTCTCAAAAGGTCTCAAAAAGGTCTCAAAAGTTTTCAAAAAGGTCTCAAAAGGTCTCAAAAAGGTTTCAAAAGGTCTCAAAAAGGTCTCAAAAGTTTTCAAAAAGTTCTCAAAAGGTCTCAAAAGTTCTCAAAAAGGTCTCAAAAAGTCTCAAAAAGTTTTCAAAAAGGTCTCAAAAGTTTCAAAAGGTCTCAAAAGGTCTCAAAAGTTTTCAAAAGGTCTCAAAGGTTTCAAAAAGTCTCAAAAAGGTCTCAAAAAGTTCTCAAAAGGTCTCAAAAAGGTCTCAAAAAGGTCTCAAAAGGTCTCAAAAAGGTCTCAAAAGGTCTCAAAAGGTCTCAAAAAGGTCTCAAAAAGCTCTCAAAAAGGTTCTCCAAAAAGGTCTCAAAAAGGTCTCAAAAAGGTCTCAAAAGTCTCAAAAGTCTCAAAAAGGTCTCAAAAGTTTTCAAAAGGTCTCAAAAAGGTCTCAAAAGTTTTCAAAAAGGTCTCAAAAAGGTCTCAAAAGTTTTCAAAAGGTCTCAAAAAGGTCTCAAAAAGGTCTCAAAAGGTCTCAAAAAGGTCTCAAAAAGGTCTCAAAAGGTCTCAAAAAGGTCTCAAAAAGGTCTCAAAAAGGTCTCAAAAAGGTCTCAAAAGTTTTCAAAAAGGTCTCAAAAGGTCTCAAAAGGTCTCAAAAAGGTCTCAAAAGTTTCAAAAGGTCTCAAAAAGGTCTCAAAAAGTTTTCAAAAGGTCTCAAAAAGGTCTCAAAAAGGTCTCAAAAAGGTCTCAAAAAGGTCTCAAAAAGGTCTCAAAAAGGTCTCAAAAGGTCTCAAAAAGTTTTCAAAAAGGTCTCAAAAAGGTTTCAAAAGGTCTCAAAAAGGTCTCAAAAGTTCTCAAAAGGTCTCAAAAAGGTCTCAAAAGGTCTCAAAAAGGTCTCAAAAAGGTCTCAAAAGGTCTCAAAAGGTCTCAAAAGTCTCCAAAAGGTCTCAAAAAGGTCTCAAAAGTTTTCAAAAAGGTCTCAAAAAGGTCTCAAAAAGGTCTCAAAAGGTCTCAAAAAGGTCTCAAAAGTTTTCAAAAAGGTCTCAAAAAGGTCTCAAAAGGTCTCAAAAAGGTCTCAAAAAGGTCTCAAAAGTTTTCAAAAGGTCTCAAAAAGGTTTCAAAAGGTCTCAAAAAGGTCTCAAAAGTTTTCAAAAAGGTCTCAAAAAGGTTTCAAAAGGTCTCAAAAAGGTCTCAAAAAGGTCTCAAAAAGGTCTCAAAAAGGTCTCAAAAGGTCTCAAAAAGGTCTCAAAAAGGTCTCAAAAAGGTCTCAAAAGTTTCAAAAAGGTCTCAAAAAGGTCTCAAAAAGGTCTCAAAAAGGTCTCAAAAAGTCTCAAAAAGGTCTCAAAAGGTCTCAAAAGGTCTCAAAAAGGTCTCAAAAAGGTCTCAAAAGTCTCAAAAAGGTCTCAAAAAGGTCTCAAAAAGGTCTCAAAAAGGTCTCAAAAAGGTCTCAAAAGTTTTCAAAAAGGTCTCAAAAAGGTCTCAAAAGGTCTCAAAAAAGTCTCAAAAAGGTCTCAAAAGGTCTCAAAAAGGTCTCAAAAAGGTCTCAAAGTTTTCAAAAGGTCTCAAAAAGGTCTCAAAAAGGTCTCAAAGTTTTCAAAAAGGTCTCAAAAGGTTTCAAAAGGTCTCAAAAAGGTCTCAAAAAGGTCTCAAAAAGGTCTCAAAAGGTCTCAAAAAGGTCTCAAAAAGGTCTCAAAAGTTTTCAAAAAGGTCTCAAAAAGGTCTCAAAAAGTTTTCAAAAAGGTCTCAAAAGGTCTCAAAAGTTTTTCAAAAGGTCTCAAAAGGTCTCAAAAAGGTCTCAAAAAGGTCTCAAAAAGGTCTCAAAAAGGTCTCAAAAGTCTCAAAAAGGTCTCAAAAGGTCTCAAAAAGGTCTCAAAAGGTTTCAAAAGGTCTCAAAAAGGTCTCAAAAGTTTTCAAAAAGGTCTCAAAAAGTTTTCAAAAAGGTCTCAAAAAGGTCTCAAAAAGGTCTCAAAAAGGTCTCAAAAGTTTTCAAAAAGGTCTCAAAAAAGGTCTCAAAAGTCTTCAAAAGGTCTCAAAAAGGTCTCAAAAAGGTCTCAAAAAGGTCTCAAAAAGGTCTCAAAAAGTTTCAAAAGGTCTCAAAAAGGTCTCAAAAAGGTCTCAAAAGTTTTCAAAAAGGTCTCAAAAAGGTCTCAAAAGGTCTCAAAAAGGTCTCAAAAAGGTCTCAAAAAGGTCTCAAAAAGGTCTCAAAAGGTCTCAAAAAGGTCTCAAAAGTTTTCAAAAAGGTCTCAAAAAGGTCTCAAAAAGGTCTCAAAAGGTCTCAAAAGGTTTCAAAAAGGTCTCAAAAAGGTCTCAAAAAGGTCTCAAAAGTTTTCAAAAGGTCTCAAAAGGTCTCAAAAGGTCTCAAAAAGGTCTCAAAAGTTTTCAAAAGGTCTCAAAAAGGTTTCAAAAGGTCTCAAAAAGGTCTCAAAAAGGTCTCAAAAGGTCTCAAAAAGGTCTCAAAAAGGTCTCAAAAGTTTTCAAAAAGGTCTCAAAAAGGTCTCAAAAAGGTCTCAAAAAGGTCTCAAAAGTTTTCAAAAGGTCTCAAAAAGGTCTCAAAAGTTTTCAAAAAGGTCTCAAAAAGGTCTCAAAAGGTCTCAAAAAGGTCTCAAAAAGGTCTCAAAAAGGTCTCAAAAGGTCTCAAAAAGGTCTCAAAAAGGTCTCAAAAGGTCTCAAAAAGGTCTCAAAAAGGTCTCAAAAGGTCTCAAAAGGTCTCAAAGGTCTCAAAAAGGTCTCAAAAGGTCTCAAAAAGGTCTCAAAAGGTCTCAAAAGTTTTCAAAAGGTCTCAAAAAGGTCTCAAAAGGTCTCAAAAGGTCTCAAAAAGGTCTCAAAAGGTCTCAAAAAGGTCTCAAAAAGGTCTCAAAAGTCTCAAAAAGGTCTCAAAAAGGTCTCAAAAGGTCTCAAAAGTTTCAAAAAGGTCTCAAAAATGTTTCAAAAAGGTCTCAAAAGTTTTCAAAAATGTTTCAAAAAGGTCTCAAAAAGGTCTCAAAAAGGTCTCAAAAGTTTTCAAAAAGGTCTCAAAAGGTCTCAAAAGTCTCAAAAAGGTCTCAAAAAGGTCTCAAAAGTTTTCAAAAAGGTCTCAAAAAGGTCTCAAAAAGGTCTCAAAAAGGTCTCAAAAAGGTCTCAAAAAGGTATCAAAAGTTCTCAAAAAGGTCTCAAAAAGTTCTCTCAAAAGGTCTCAAAAAGGTCTCAAAAGTTTTCAAAAGTGTCTCACAAAGGTCTCAAAAGTTTTCAAAAGGCCTCAAAAAGGTCTCAAAAAGGTCTCAAAAGTTTTCAAAAAGGTCTCAAAAGTTTTCAAAAAGGTCTCAAAAAGGTCTCAAAAGGTCTCAAAAAGGTCTCAAAAAGGTCTCAAAAGTCTCAAAAGGTCTCAAAAAGGTCTCAAAAGGTCTCAAAAGGTCTCAAAAAGGTCTCAAAAAGGTCTCAAAAGGTCTCAAAAGTTTTCAAAAGGTTCTCAAAAAGGTCTCAAAAAGGTCTCAAAAAGGTCTCAAAAGTTTTCAAAAAGGTCTCAAAAAGGTCTCAATAGGTCTCAAAAGGTCTCAAAAAGGTCTCAAAAGTTTTCAAAAAGGTCTCAAAAAGGTCTCAAAAGAGTCTCAAAAAGGTCTCAAAAAGGTCTCAAAAGGTCTCAAAAAGGTCTCAAAAAGTTTTCAAAAGGTCTCAAAAACGTTTCAAAAGGTCTCAAAAGTTTTCAAAAAGGTTTCAAAAGGTCTCAAAAAGGTCTCAAAAAGGTCTCAAAAGTTTTCAAAAAGATCTCAAAAAGATCTCAAAAAGGTTTCAAAAGGTCTCAAAAAGGTCTCAAAAGTTTTCAAAAAGGTCTCAAAAGTTTCAAAAGGTCTCAAAAAGGTCTACAAAAGTTTTCAAAAAGGTCTCAAAAAGGTCTCAAAAGTTTTCAAAAAGGTCTCAAAAAGGTCTCAAAAGTTTTCAAAAAGGTCTCAAAAAGGTTTCAAAAGGTCTCAAAAAGGTCTCAAAAGTTTTCAAAAAGGTCTCAAAAAGGTCTCAAAAGGTCTCAAAAAGGTCTCAAAAGTTTTCAAAAAGGTCTCAAAAAGGTCTCAAAAAGGTCTCAAAAGTTTCCAAAAGGTCTCAAAAAGGTCTCAAAAGTTTTCAAAAAGGTCTCAAAAGTTTTCAAAAAGGTCTCAAAAAGGTCTACAAAGTTTTCAAAAAGGTCTCAAAAAGGTTTCAAAAGGTCTCAAAAAGGTCTCAAAAGTTTTCAAAAGGTCTCAAAAAGGTCTCAAAAAGGTCTCAAAAAGGTCTCAAAAAGGTCTCAAAAGTTTTCAAAAAGGTCTCAAAAAGGTCTCAAAAAGGTCTCAAAAGTTTTCAAAAAGGTCTCAAAAAGGTCTCAAAAGTTTCCAAAAAGGTCTCAAAAAGGTCTCAAAAAGGTCTCAAAAGGTCTCAAAAAGGTCTAAAAAAGGTCTCAAAAGTTTTCAAAAAGGTCTCAAAAAGGTTTCAAAAGGTCTCAAAAGTTTTCAAAAAGGTTTCAAAAGGTCTCAAAAAGGTCTCAAAAAGGTCTCAAAAGTTTTCAAAAAGGTCTCAAAAAGGTCTCAAAAGTTTCCAAAAAGGTCTCAAAAAGGTCTCAAAAAGGTCTCAAAAGTTTTCAAAAAGATCTCAAAAAGGTTTCAAAAGGTCTCAAAAAGGTCTCAAAAGTTTTCAAAAAGGTCTCAAAAAGGTCTCAAAAGTTCTCAAAAAGGTCTCAAAAGTCTCAAAAAGGTCTCATAAGTTCTCAAAAAGGTCTCAAAAGTTCTTAAGAAGGTCTCAAAAGTTCTCAAAAAGGTCTCAAATCGGCCGATTTGAGCCCAACAATTTCAATGTGTGTTCACTTTAATCTGCAATATAGCGCGCAATGGTGACACAACAATCAGAATTTCCTGTCTTCTGGCTCAGCAACTGCAATCAGCTTCTTTCGACTTTCTCCTTTGAGAGGAAAAGTACTAAACAACTACGGTTTATTCTTCTTGGTTATTTTATCCAGCTACCATCGCCATTCTCTTAATGTTATTGATTTCCATATTTGATCACTAGCGAGAAAACCTCTGCTTGCGAGAAAATTGGAGCAAATGCGAAAAACCGTACCCATACTGAAAAATTATAGAGCGGTTTTCATTTGAATGTCGAAAGCAATCGATGAATTGCTTTGGTTTTTGCTTTACTACGCTCCGTGATTGGTTTAAAAAACTTGTGCCACCTTCTCAGCCAATCAGATGCAAAACCAAAACCAATCGCGACTTGGTCACACACATTTTCCTGTGCTTGGCGTCGGTTACCTGTATTTGCTCCGAGCTCTCATTGGTTCATTGCGTTGTTTACGTTTGCTGTGATTGGCCATTGTAATTACTTTGGTTTTGGTTTCACGACACTCAATTGACAACTGCTCTATCACAAAAGCAACTTAATGCATTGCGACAATCGTGCTACTGTAGTTTCATTGGGTTATTTTAGGCAATATTATTGAAAGCAAGAAATGTAGACGATACTCTTTATAAAATAGACCTTTAATAAATGTATATGTCGGGCTAAAACTAAAAAAATCCTTTCAGTTTGGAAACTCTTAGAATAAAACAATTACATACATTTTTTTAACTGAAATAGGCAATATTTGTATAGTCAGAGTTGAATTGAACTAACTTACAATGGAAGCTAACACAAGGCTGTATATAAATAACATGGAGTTTTGTATTACAGACAACTCTCTCAAGGCGGACACCACTGTAAGGCAGACACCTCTCTACGGCGGACATGGTTGGCTTGGCTTGTCCAGGCCAAATTTCACTTGTTTTTCTCTAACGTAACCCTCTTTAAGGCGGACACCTCCATAAGGCAGACAGCTGGAAACTGGTCCCGAGGTTGTCGGCCTTAGAGAGAGTTCACTGTATTTCAATTTCAAGAAATTCCCTGCATCAGTCTCCAATAAAACCTAGAACCAGTTCAATCCCGAGAATACAAAATATATTTAGTTCCTCTAGAGCTAAATAAAAAGGGGCATTGAATGGTAAAACTGTCTGTACAAATGTAACGTTTATAAATATTAAAATAGCTATGAGTTTGAGCATCTGTCTGGGGTAACACTTGGAAGATTTCAGAAAACGGTTTCGAGTGGAGAATCATTCTCCTGTAATAAAAAGCACATAAAAAATATATCAGTTTTGTCGAAGAACAATTCTGAAAAGTTGTAAAACTACAATCCCGTATAGAAGTCTTGTTGCTTTTCCCATGTTTCCGCTTTCCAATGTAATATAAATCGATACCTCCTCCTAGAGCGGTTTTCATTTGAGTGTCGTAAAACCAAAACCATGATTGGTTTTGGTTTAGCATCTGATTGGTTGAGTAGGTGGCGCAAGTTTTTTAAACCAATCACAGAACGTAGTAAAGCAAAACCAATTTTGGATTACTTTCGATACTCAATTGAAAATCGCTCTACCGCCTATTTTGCAACATAGTTTGGATGGGGGCGGTCTCTATTTCGTAGCATTCATGACAAATTGTCACATTATTGATGTTAGAATAGGTGTCCCAAGGCCTTATGTCTGGGATTGTAGCTGTACCGTTCCCTTACATTCCGTCTTCTTCTGTCAAATCAAATTTCAAAGCAGTCTTGGGACTAATTCATTCATTGCATTTCAGTTGCATTTCAGCCGCGTCAAATGTTATTCAAGTGTCAGAAAACTCGCTGAAATCGCTTCAAATCAGCGCAATGTCCACACAAATAACAAAACAAAACACGTTGCTTCCATGGTGTATTGCAACGTAGTCGAATCAAGTAATACCAGTGAGATTTCTGCGGTTTGCGACTGAAATGCAACGTATATAAATTGGGCCTTAGTTATGCCGTAGCCCTTCGAACGTTGACGGATTTCTGGGGATATTTCACGCCATCGAAGAACAACGTAGGACAACTTCGAAGGGATCTACATGAACGCATATAGGATGAGAACAACATTTTCTCTGCTCCAGTCCTTACCGTGTTCTTCTCTTCTTGTGAGTCACCAAAGAATTCTTCAGGCAGCTCTTTCCTCTCTCGTCTCACTCGAATTGGCGTCTTCTGATGGTTTAAAAAAAACACCCATACGAAAAAAAAAATCAACAGAAGACAAAATTCATTGTTATATAATACGCGTTTGCATGGGTCCATGGCTGAAGGAGACTGGACTGAAGGGGCCTGTAGGCTGTTACCAAAGGGGCTTAAGCTGAGGGGGCTTGTAGAAGTTACCTGTGGAGGTCCCTCTTGCCTGTGTTTCAAAACGAGGCCTGGTGCAAAACCTCTTGCCTCTGTTTCAAAACGAGGCCAGGTGCGAACCATTGAAATGAAAATGACTGATTTTCGTGAAAATAACTTGTGAGTAAAACTCATTTTCATATGAAAGGTTGTGCACCAGGACTCGTTTTGAAACAGAGGTAAAAGGCAACTTGGTAATGGCCTTATTTTTCACCTGTTTTTTGTTGTCTGCTTCATCTTCACTCTCGTATTCTTCAATCTCGTCCTCGTCCTCGATGTCCTCAAGACTCTTCCGCCTAGAAATGGAGTTCTCAAACTGATTAATACAGTGGAACCTCTAGTCTACTTTGGGACACCTTGTCCCGGCTCGTATAATCTTTGTATCTATTAAGCAATGGTAATGGCATTTACATAGCGCATTTTATATATAGTACATCCAAATGCGCTTTACAATTCAACTCAGGGGTGAGATCGGATGTCAGCTCGTAAAGGCGCCTATGGCAAGCGCTATCAGTCCATTCGTGATCTCACCCCACCCACCCAACCCATGAATACATGTGAACAGGCCAGACCACAACACCGGGGACTACGCCCCCTACTCTTTTCGAACAGTGATGTGTGTTCATTAACGTCCCCTACTAATTTGGTATGAGGAGATGTACAAAGGCCAACGGCTTAACGTCACCGACCAATGACACGATCATCTGAACTGAGACAAGGTGTTGAGCACAGCCAGCATGATCTTACCAGTTATTTTAAGACCCTGGTTGGTTGTCCGGCCGGGATTTGAACCCATGACCTCCCGCTCTGCAGTCTCGCGCCCAAACCAACTATTAACCTCTATTAAAGATACACCTCTATTAAAGTCATAGCAACTAAATAACTAAACTTGACCAAATAACTAACTATACAATATCGCGGGTCATTTGCACTGTACTGACCGAAGTTGGATAATATCAGTACTTACCCAATGCCCGATGTATCCTTTTTACTGTAACTTATACGAGCTTTTTTGCTGTTCTGGCGCGCTTTTTGACTTGATAACCAAGATATCTGTGATGACCCTGAAGGACTAGGTACATATTGACTAGACAAAATAAACTTTCAGTCAGTTGAAGCAATAATTCATCCAAAGCAATTACAATGGCCAATCACCGTTGTGACAACAAACGTAAACAACAGAACAAACCAGTGAGAACTTGAAGCAAATACATGTAACCGGCGCCAAGCGCGGGAAAACGTGTGCGACCAAGTCGCGATTGGTTTTTTGCATCTGATTGGTTGAGTACGTGTGTGATGCGATTTTTTTAAAACCAATCACAGAATGTAGTAAAGAGTGATACAGTCCAAGCTCTCTGAGCAGACACTCTCGTAAGCGCACAGCTCTACTTATGGCCGCCTTGACAAAACCACGTTTGAACTCTAGCTAGCATACAAACTCTGTATAAACATTCCCGTAAGCGGTCAGCTCCAGTTGCGGACACTTTTTCTGCTTCCCAAGGGTGTCCACTTATGGGAGCTTCCACTGTATTAGTAAAGGATTTACTCAGAATACAATTCTGTCAACTTGTTTGTTACCTTTCAAAATCCTCATCATCGTCGTGTTCTTCGACTTCTTCTTCATCAGACTGGGATAATTCATCTCGTTTTCGTTTCTGCTGTTCCTGTCTCTCAGTCGGCGCCACATTCCTCTCTTCTCCAGCCTTGCCAGCACTTGATCGCTTATCCTTCTTCACAGAAGACAGCGGGATTTGTTCATCTTGAGTCCACTCACCCGATCCGGATGAAGCCACGTCATCATCATCGTCACCCATCTCCTTCTCAACAGGTTTAACTGGTCTAACCGGTTTTGCCGTCGGAGGTTCAGTCTGTTGAGCTGTTGTTACGGTTGATTTTGGAGGACGTCCACGTTTTTTCTTTTTGCCTTCCGCCGCCACTTTTGTTTGCTTCGATAGCCACTCTCCTTCTTTACTCTCATCGCCTTGGAAATACAGTACATGAAGTGAAAACAGGAAAAAAAGCAGAACAGAAAATAAAACGATGACGATTGAAAGAAACATAAGAGACTCCATGGGCAAAGTTTACCTTCCATAGGCAGTTTTCTCTTTGCCCGACTTCCTTTCTGTTCTTTTCCTTTTTGTTGTCCTACAATAGTATTGAATGACAATAAAACAATGAAAACATGTCACGATATGTTTGAACATTACAGTCGAACCTCCGCTAAAGGACACCCCCCATAAGCAGACACCCCTCAGGAGGCAGACCAGTTAGCTATTTTACAAGGGTGGCCTAGGCGTTGAACTCAGGACTACCGAGAACAAATCCAGCTTGAGCTAGTGGCAGGGTGGAGGTTTTGAACCAGG